>JABUQX010036395.1:0-7500 GCA_015478945.1 Trachelipus rathkii | reverse complement strand
ATAATAATAATAAATACATAATAATAATAATAATAATAATCAATAATAAATAAATAATAATAATAATAATAATAATAAAATAATAAATAATAATACATACATAATATTAATCAATTATTATTATAATTCTTATTATTATATTATTATTATTAATTATCTATATTATATATCATTATATATTATTATATATATATTATTATGTTATTATTAGTTATTATTCAATTATATTCATAAGATTAACTTCACTTAATTTACACCAAATCATCAGAATTATTATGTATTCATTATTATTATATATTATATATTATTATTATTAATTATTAATTATTATTATATTATTATTATTATTCCACTTTTCAAACCACATGGACGAACAGCTAAAATTATATTTTTGGATAGACCCCTGAGCTGGGACAAACAATTTTTTTTTCTGTAAAATATGGGGGTTCTAAAAAAAAGACAAAAACAAAAAAAAAACCTCTCATCCAACCATTCGACAGTAAAAAAAATCAGCATATCCACCCTTCAGAATCTTATCGGTTAATCCTTGAGTCAGAACCAACTTCACTGAAAAAAGGAGGCTTACAGCCCTTTTTTGAACGGTTGACAAGGTAAGAGTCGTAGCGACTTCTCTCAGACGTTGCTACTTTTTGGAATCTTTTCCTTTCAACATCTAGGAAAATAAAAACAAAATATCCCTCGACACAAATCGCACACTTACCTTCACTTCAGAAGAGACTTACTCAAACACAGCTGCTACGACATATCTTAAGACTCTGTGCTCGCTTACTACTTTATTTCGGCCTACATACGACTCGAAGCAAATCATTCACAGAGTCTATCCACTAAAACACCAAATATCAACACACATCCTTGCGAGTAAAATATTTGGAGAACTGCTAATTATAATAAGAATAAAGGCCATATGATCAATGGAGATCCGCAAAAATTTACATTTTACATATTACGTAACCACAAATTCCTTCTAAAAACAATTCCTATAAAAAAGAAACACAACCAGCAAGGCGTTGACAGAAACAGAATATACTTCACACGAGATATACAAACTATATATCGCCAACACCACCGAGCACAAATGACACGACAACCTACGCTCACACGCTACAAAACACAACACTTACAAATCACCTAATAATCGCTATAGACAGATGGTGTCCTTCATGTCGAACACACGACCAAAGAAGGAGGACTACACAGCTTCCCTCGGCTCGCTTCTCAAGCGTAGAGTCTTGCGGCGACTTCCTTTCTCTCCACAGTCACTGTCTTCGTGAATTACACATGCATTCCTTTTATCCACTTCAAAAAGTTTAGAAAAAAAACGCACAAAAACATTATCAATCAAGATCCATTTTCTTCAGGACTGTAACCCATTTGTTTAAGACTTGTGTATGTTGACAATATTTCGACGCCGAAATCGAGGCATCTTCATGCATTAATAAAATTAATTTGAACCTCCGGCTAGAGCTCCGCTAGGCTCCGGCTCCGCGCTCCAATAACACGAAGGCTCTACACTTGGCTCCGGTCCTGCTCGGTTGCTCCACGGCTCCGGCTCCGGCTGACAGGCTATGGCTCCAGCTGTTAGTATATTAAAATTTCACCTATTACGCACATGATATGCTATTGGCTTCATCTAGGTTATAAAATTATTTAATGATAGAGCCATTGTAAAAACCACAGCATACTGCTATATCACGGCTAGCACACCCGGTATTATTATTAAAACCACAATTAACGCCAAATTACCGTATTAAAAACTTTAGAAAACATTTCTTTAGAAAACTTGCTTTAACGAGTAATACGTCACGTCACATTAAATTTAATTTAAATTTTAATTTTAAAATTAATTTTAAAATAATTCTTCTTTGATTTGAAATAATGACATATGTGAATATCATTTATTGAAAACAGTTGTTTGTTCTGGTAAAAAAACTAACATCTTCTTTCTGGATTAAAGAAGGTTCCTAACTTCTAACATTCCAATGATTCCCTTTAGACATTTTCGATTTTATATTATAATATTTTTAAATCTGAAAAAAAGCGCTCAGAACTATTTGAGTGGGAGACAAAGCTGTGACTGTGTAAACAGCTTCTTGTAAAATTTTAGTATAATATGAGACTGTCTTCGTAACTGTCAACATTGATTTCCGGTCAATTTTATTTTCATTGTGACATCTAATGCTTTTAGGAAATCTACTTCGTTTTTTTAAAAAATATTTTTAGGTTGAAGGTCTTTTAATGGGTGATTTTCATTTTTCAATAGATTTTCAACAAACTTAAATTGGCTACATTGTCTTTCAATATTGGCATCTTCATCTTCACTTGACTAGATACCACATGTAAAAAATTTCTGAAACTGATGAACTGTTTGACTCTGATCCAGATTCCTGTTCGGTAGTGTTATTCATTTTAAGTCCTTGTTCACAAAGAGCATTCTCAGCTTTTAATATCAGATCCTTCAGTTCAGAGGAATATTCTGAATTATTCATCAACATATTTTGTTTTCAGATAATATTCTTTCCATTTTTTTCCTACTTTCATGGAATTTTTAAGTCATTTGCTAAAATCTCTCATTTATTTTCTAATCCATTCATTAAATACTTACATTCTCTATAAAAAAAATTCAAGAGTCAAGTCCTCTGCTATAATTTTCTTTGTTATAAGGTAAAGATATTTTAATAATTGTCCGATGGTTTCAATTTGCTCTCATTGATATTTGGGAAAACAGAACGTCAGGTGCTACCTCACTTTTCCAGCTTGGCGATTTAAAATTTAAATTAATTTTTAGTCACGTCCTACTTTTGCTATTTGTTTCGCCTTGCTTATAAGATTTGCTGCAAGAGTTATTATAAAGAGTGAACTCCTCACCTCATTTATCTCTAAATATTCGGAAACCAATTATATATTTTTTTTGTGACTTACATTCTCATGGAAAAAGAAATAATAAAAATAAAACAATAAATTTACTAAAAATTTGGGTCGAGAAAATCAATAAAAAATTATATAAATATTAAAAACAAAATTATCATCTACATTATTGAAATGCACAAATTTTCGGTAAAAGATCCTAGCATAAACTTAGTTTAACAGCAACCAAATCAATAAAAAACAACGAACGAGAGAAAGAAGAAAAAATCAGCTTTCATAAAACGAAGAGAATATTTAAAAAGTATTTTAAAAGTCTCAATGGATCGTCAATGACGAATTTTTTTTTTTTTTCAACACATTTCAATACGACCATTTTAGATTTTAATATTTTTGAAAAAAGAAAATGATTCGAAAAAATCAAAATTTGATCTGGAGCGACAAACTTACAATAGTAAAATCACACATCAATTAATAATCAAGGTCAGGGGCAATAACGCAATAAAATAATAATAAAAAAGAAATTACACATATTTAAAAACAGTCATAGCCATGGGTACACTAATTAAAAGCAGCACATAATGAAATAATAATAAGATAATAATAACAATAATAATAATAATAACCAGATAATAAATACATACATAAATAAACAAAATAATAAAATATATAATAATAATACCATAACAAACTCCCGAGTGTATATCAAATCATTAATTAAACTAAAATAATAATCAATATCAATAATATAAATTCCCCTCATCAATTGATTAGTAGATCTATAATTGTCCTACATCTCCACCACAATAGATCATTCACTCCTCAATTCATTCATGTCCTCTCATCTCCCTCCATCCACAAAATTAATTATTAATCATTATTCTATTCACTATAATAGTATTATTATTAACATTCATCTACATCTCATTCAAATTATTATTATTTATCGTGATGTGATTTATTCATTATTATTAAATTATCTGATATCAACTTAGTTTTATTATATATATCACTCATATATTATTAATTATTCCAATCCCAATTATACAAAGCAATTATCCGTCACTAAGATCCAGTTTCCGTTATTCGAGAAAACATCCTTCCAAATTGTTCCACGGCCACTATTCCTATAACATAGTTTTAGACATATTTTAGATGACAATATCGCGTCAAGCTGAGTTCGCTCAAAAGTTCTGTGGAAAGACAAGTTTGCAAAATTCTGCATCGAGAAAAGAGTCCAAAGGCTAATCTCTCCATCTGCACGTCGTTAAAACATTAAACAAAGTTTATACACTTCGGAATAAGTTAAGATGATGCACTTTTCTAAAGTAAGAAACAATAGTTGAAATATTTTATTTCGGAATATTTGAGCAAATGCAGTAAGTATATATTTATATAGTTTAAATTTCATTTATCTTTAAGAAAAAGTTCATAAATTGATTACATATTTGACGCACCAAGCCAATAGCTCATTCTCGCTAAACTAAATGAAAAGAGTTAAAAAGCTTGGATATTTTCTAATTAACTTTAATCTCATAGGGATATCTCTAGATGTTTACCTAAAATGAATTTGAATGAATGGAAATCAAGGAATGTTGGTGACAGTGGCAGGGCGTAATTAATTGGATTTGTTACATAAAGCTGTAATGATATAATTAATAAAGAAAAGACATTTTAATTGTCAGTGACATAAAATTTTTACATCAACACTGAATCCCTTTCTAGCAACATGGGTAAAAACAACTTGTATAAGTCATTATGACATAAAATATCCCGAAGGATTATAATTTGTTCATATCTCATGATCTCTGATGATAATATATATTTCATTGCCGACGACTATTAATGTCTATGTAAAGATTCCATTAATCTGATTAAATTTACATTCATTAGCGAATTAAAAACATTAATCGTATAATATACTGTATACATGTCTTTATGACATTAAGCTCGTAACTATCATTTCTATTTACCAATATATATAATAATACAATATAATATAATACTATATAAAATATATATATATATATATATTTTATAAATTTTATAATTATATAGATACACACATAAGAAACCAAACTAATAAATATTTCACTTTCATCTATATTATAATAATCACACTACTAAGACTCACGTACGGCGTTATATAGCTAGCTAAACATATATTAACATGTTGCGCCCATATACAAGTTAATAAATTAATTTGGAGTTATATAACCACAACCCACTATATGAACATTGCTAACGACTAGTGTTACAAAATCATACGCTTATCGAATTTACTAAAACATGTTTTCCAAAATCTAAACAACTTGAGCAACTAAATTACCATCGATAAAATAAAACGTCATAGTTTCTGCCCACAACCACTTCGAATACTAATAATTTATTAACATAGTTCCACTCATCCAGGGAAATATCTCATCATAACGAACACAACCATCAAAGGAGAAGGAACCGACTCAGACCACAACTCTTATCAGCTAGTCACACTGGCAAGCAATAATTTCTCTAACTAATTCACAAGAAACTCTTTAGTACTCCGAATCCAATCTAAGACGCGTCATTATATACCTCACACTCAATACTCTAACATATCATAACACCTCACGTATAAGCTATAGCCTCAATAAAATATATTTATTTATTAATTGATAACCACGATGTATTCATTGATAAACTCCAATACTTCTCAAGCACATCTATCGTGTACCAATAGTTTTCACGCTCCATACACCCTTAATTGTTCTTTAAGTCATTATGTATCGAAAGAAATGATCTCGGAACCATACCGCCAAATAAATAGGAAGATTTATGAAATGTGAAAACGACAAACTATCTAATTTGCAAATGTTCATCACAAATGATTTGAGACTAGATAAACTTGTATATATTAAAAATTTAATTTATTTAACTTTAAAGGTCAGCGACTCATTTACTTATATATATTAAAAGATGATGTTTAATAAATTAACCAAAAACAAGTAGCTGTTTTAACTCTCCCACTATGAGGAATAAAGTTAATAAAATGTTGAAGAGGTATATATATATATAACCTTGTATATATATATATATATATATATATATATATATATATATATATATATATATATATATATATATATATATATAAAGCTCTTTATATATACTCTTAATTATATATATAAATAATAATATATGTATATATATTCTTCTTCTTTATATATGTACACCACCAACAATATATATATTTATATATATAACATTAACAGCAAAAAATAATAATAACTGTATATATATATATATATATAACAACCAACAATCTTAATAATAACATATATATATATATATATATAATAATAATATATATATAATATATATATATATATAAGATAGCATAGAATAAATAGATTATATATGTATGATATAGGTGTGTGTGTTGTGTATGCTTGTGTTTCTTATTACATTTATAAAAATATTTCCCAAAAAGCTTCCCATCCCATTTTATTCATCCTACCATTTCAATCTCTCCTTTTGTTTTCTCGAAAAAAAATTTGGAAACCCCAAAAAAAGGGTTTGGAAAAAATATCCCTAATTTTTTCCTCTCTTTCCTCATTGTTTTCTCTCTTCCCTCTCTTTCTTTTTTCCTCATTGTTTCCCCTCTTTTTTCTCCTTCCTCACTTTCCTCTCTTTCTTCATTGTTTCCCTTTTCTTTCTCATATTCGAGTGTAAAGGAGGCTTTTTATTCATCTACGATTTAGTAATTGAACTAAAGAGGCTTTACTGCATTCTGAAGTCTATAAAAGATTTTCTATACAAAAATTTTGACTTTCACATCGCAGTGGGTGCTAGGTTGCCATGTTGTCAGGTTGGGAGGATGCTAGACTACCATAAATTTAGTTGCCATAAAAGAAAGTGGTATTTTTTTTCCTTTTTATTATTTAGGTTTTCAAAATTTTGACTTTCATATCTCAGTGGTTGCCAGGTTGCCATGTTGTCAGGTTCGGAGGATGTTAGACTACCACAAATTTAGTTGCCATAAAAGAAAGTGGTAAGATCTTTCCTTTCTTTTATATTCAGTTTTCAAAATTTATCTTATTGCCAGATACAGGGTTGCCAAGAGATGTCGTGATTTTTCTTCATTTTTTTCGTTTTCGTTATATTATTTTGTAATTTTTTTTTTTTTTTAGTTTTTCACCATTTGGTGCCAGGCTTTTGATCTGACAGAAAACATGACGAGTGCGTGAATATATATATATATATATATATATATATATAATATTCAAATAGCTTATATTCAAGTGATGTAAATTTACCCAAATTATATCTTGAGGGTCAATATTAACCATCTATTCAAATAACTTATATCCAAGTGATGTAAATTTAGGTTAAATTTAAATATGGCAATAATAGGTCATTATACGTAGAATATACCCAAATATATTTAGGGTCTTCATCATAACAGCAACCAGCAATAATAATAATAGGCGGCATCCCAATGTAACCAATAATAATAATATGTATATGTATATATAATATATGTATGTAATAATATAATATTTGTAACAACAACAATAATAATAATAATAGCCAATAACAACAACATTATGCAGTGGTAAATTATTGTTGTTGTTTTTG
>JABUQX010036394.1:37500-39767 GCA_015478945.1 Trachelipus rathkii | reverse complement strand
TGGGTAAGCCTAAAATGAACAATAAACGTATTAAACATTATTATCAATATAAATTAAAGATATATATTTTCCTTATATTATTATTAATATTAAAATACGTATAATTTACCTATAAATACATATACATTACTTAAACATTATTATAATTACTTATTATTATTTAATTTTTTAGTAATATTTTTTATTTATATTAATTTATTTTTCTTATTAATATAAATATTGGAATCAATAGTACTATAATTGATATTAGTAATGTCGACACAACGTCTAGATATATTAATAATATATTAATATAATTATAATTACATTATAATTAATTAAATATAAAATTAATAATATTAATAATATTTATTAAATATTAATATATAAAATATAATATTAAATATTATCTTATTTTAATTAATAATAATTAATTAATTATATAATATAAATAATATATTATATTAATATATGGCTAGGCAGGGGGGGTGCAATATTCCCCTCTCCTAATATCTGCGAAATAAAAAAAACTGAAACCTATATGATTGCCAGACAACGTTTAAAGGATTTATTAGAGTAGTAAAAACTTGAGCGAACATTTATGTATGTATTTATTTCAAACACTTTAAGCTTAACATTTATTATTTAATATGTTAATGTGTTTTCGTTTTCAAATTGCTTGGAGTCAACTAAACTAGCTATGCTTTTATATACAAAGCTAGCTTCTTTTGACAGGTATTCACGCTGCTACCCTCATGAGAAGTCGACAAGAGAATTGGGTGTCTGAATAAAGTCTGAATATAAAATATATATATAAATATAATTAAATATATATAATATAATTATTAATATATTATTAACTAAAATATATTTAATATATATATAAATTACAATAATGTAATATATATAATATATATATATATAATTAGATAAAAAATATTGATAAATAAAAAATATATCAATCTTCATATCATGATTCAATTAACATTATGTAATATATAAATATTAAATTAATATTATAATAATATATATAATCATTCAACATTTGCCCCCCTTTAAATATGAATAATAGTACCTGCCACGCCTCAATAATATTATATATTAATATAATATAAAACGTTTTTGTATATGAGATTTATAATATATATTATTATTTAATTTATATGGATCCTGGGGAAAAAGCAATGGTTACAAGATCAGTTTTTGGCCAATAGTTATTATAATATAATATATATAATATTTAATATTATATATTATTATATATAATAATATTAATTATATAATATATTATAATAAATAATATACAATTATATAAAATAATTTAATTAAAATTATATATATAAAATAAATAAATAAATAATATATAATATATAATATAACATAAAATATATTATATATATATAAAGAATATTTTTTTTATAAATATCATTAATGGTGAGTTTTCAGGGTGAGTGCGCCACCTGTGGAGTTATTCACTGGTTACCGTCCAGAAATTATATTTTGAGAATATCCGCTTATTTCCGTTCCGAACCGTGAACTGAAAAATTTTACAATAGTATACAAAACGAGTTAAATCACGTAAAATACAACCAATAATTAGTATAAAACACACACCAAAAAGGAAACATAGGATTCTCTCTCTAAATACTAATGAGCAAAAGAACTTAAGTTATATGCATCACAATATGGTGAACTATTTTTTGAAATATGAGTTATGGAATTATAATCTAGCTATTATCTAAAAGGAGGTATAATTATTATAATTGTCATTGTAAATTGAATGAATAGCGTTTATTTATATATTTTCATTTTCAGCAGATATAAAAAAAAATTGAGAAGGCCTCTTCTTCATAACATTTAATTTAATTCTTAATTAGCTAGTTAAAGGAATTACTTTCAATGTGTAAGTTAATTAATGTTAAAACACAAAAGGCTTCGAGTTTACTTACTGGAAAATTGGAAATGAATATTTTATTGAATAAACAAAATAATATTAAAAAATAAATTATTATTTATATTGTTATTATTTATTCCTTATAGTAAAGGAATTATTTAATTTATAAAGTAATAATACTTTTGGCACAAACCAAAATTATATGAAATATAATGGACTAAAGTATTGTGTACAGAATGCAACCTGAAGTGCTTAGCAGTACACAAAAAAATTCTTAAATCTTATTACTGTGATTTCTTGATATTAATTAAATATTCGTATCGACCTCATTTTCTGGATCCGTACAATCCCTAATATATTATATAGTTAATATATATAATTAATAATTAATATA
>JABUQX010036394.1:30000-32500 GCA_015478945.1 Trachelipus rathkii | reverse complement strand
TAGCAATACCGGTCAAAACTTAACCTAACCCAACAGTGCTGACCTAAGCAATGCTGCTAACCAAAACCAAATAGTCATTAATTATTGATATAAATATTCGATTCACTCGATACTTTTGAATATAATATATATATATTATATATACTTATATATATAGATATAATAACTATATATATAATTATATATTATATATAAAGATCACTCATATTCCTATTACTGAATAGTTACGTACCAGTATATAATATATATAAATTATATATAATAATGATAATATATATCTATATATATATATATATATATATATATATTCTATGACTAGTTTGCCACGCACCAGTTGCGTGCGCTCATTTTGGTGTGGTACGTTAGCTATGCACACAATTCAATAAAAAAACGATTTTCTAAAAAAAAAATCCAAAAAAACAGAAAAGAATTTTTTTCTAAAAAAAAAAAAAAAAAAAATCAAAAAAAATTACCAACTCTGGTAACTTCTATAATCTTGGAGTATGTAACAAAAAATCAAAAGAATCACCAACCCTGGTAACTTCTATAATCTTGTAGTATGTAACAAAAATTCAAAAAATCATCAAAACCTGGTAACTTCTATAATCCTGGAGTATGTAACAAAAATCAAAAGAATCACCAACCCTGGTAACTTTTGATAATTAAGAGTATGTAACAAAAAAATAAAAAAAATCACAACCCTGGTAACTTTTATAATCCTGGAGTATGTAACAAAAATCAAAAGAATCACCAACATCCTTGTTTGATTCTATAATCTTGCAGTATGTAACAAAATCAAAAAGGATCACCAAACCCTGGTAACTTTCTATAATCTTGGAGTATGTAACAAAAATCAAAAGAATCACCAACCCTTGTACTTCTATAATCCTGGGATGTAACAAAAAATTCAAAAATCTCCAACTAGTAATCTATAATCTTGGAGTATTGTAACATTAAACAAGAAAGAATTCACCAACCTGTGTAACTTCTAAATCTTGGAGTTTATCTTAAACAAAAATCAAAAAAATCTCCACCCTTGTAATTTCATTAATCTTTGAGTATTGTAAACAAAAACAACCTAACCCAAACAAATTTAACCTAGCAAAGCAGCAAAGGCTCTTAGCCTAATCAAACCTGTAAAATTATCAATACGGTCTTTCTTAACCTAACCCAATAGTGCTAACCTAAGCAAATAGCTGCTAACCTAGCAATAGCTCATAACTTAGAACCTCACTCAACCCACACCCGCACCTTCATACCACTCTCACACCACCTCACCTACCTCACAACTCCACTATATATTAATATATATATATATATAATATATAATATATATATATATATAATATATATATATTATATATATATATATGATATATATATATATATATATATATTATAACTAATATACTATAATTATATATATATATATACTATAAATACTATATATATATATATATATATATATATATATATTATATATATATATATTATATATATATATATAATATATATATATATATATATATATATATATATATATACTATATAATATATATATATATATATATATAGATATATAATATATAATATAAAAAATATATAATATAATAATTATATACTATATATAAATATATATATATATATATAGATATCGATTTCTCTCTATATATTATATATATATATATATATTATATATATATATATATATATATTCTATCGACTATGGTTGGCCAACGCACCAGGTGCGTTGCGCTCATTTTGGTGTGGTATGGTGCTGTACGGCACACAATTCCAATAAAAAAATGAATTTTTTTCCAAAAAAAAATCTAAAAATCAAAAACTTATTTTTTTTATAAAAAAAAATAAAAAAATTTACCAACTCTGGTAACTTCTATAATCTTGAAGTTTGTAGCAAAAATCAAAAGAATCACCAACCCTTGTGACTTCCATAATCGTGTAGTATGTAACAAAAATCAAAAAAATCACCAACCCTGGTAACTTCTATAATCTTGGAGTATGTAACAAAAATCAAAAGAATCACCAACCCTTGTGACTTCTATAATCTTGTAGTATGTAACAAAAATCAAAAAAATCATCAAACCTGGAAACTTGTATAATCTTGGAGTATGTAACAAAAATCAAAAGAATCACCAACCCTTGTAGCTTTTATAATTTAAGAGTATGTAACAAAAATAAAAAAAATCACCAACCCTGGTAACTTTTATAATCCTGGAGTATGTAACAAAAATCAAAAGAATCACCAACCCTTGTGATTTCTATAATCTTGCAGTATGTAACAAAATCAAAAAAATCACCAACCCTGGTAACTTCCATAATCTTGGAGTATGCAACAAAAATCAAAAGAATCACCAACCCTGGTAACTTCTATAATCCTGGAGTATGTAACAAAAATCAAAAATCTCCAACCCTAGTAATTTCTATAATCTTGGAGTATGTAACATAAATCAAAAGAATCACCAACCTGTGTAACTTCTAT
>JABUQX010036394.1:12500-22500 GCA_015478945.1 Trachelipus rathkii | reverse complement strand
TATATATATATATATATATAATATATATATATAATATATATATATATTATAATATATATATATATAAAATATATACTAGTATATATACTATGTCCCAGCTCCCCCCCCAAAAAATAGCCAATTTTTATGCTTAATTTTTTTTATTTTTGTTTGTGACATTTCCTAACTAAATTTTACAAGGATTCCAAAAAAATGATCTTTTTCCGAGTATTGTAGTTCGAGAATAGTGAGTTTTTTTTTCAGTTCCTCGGTAAAAATTTTGCCGGGATTCCAACAATGTATTCCTTTTCCTGTAGCTATTTAGTTTTTGAGATATGAGTTGTGGCTCTCTATAGGCTGAAGCCTATATATACTTATATTATATATATATATAATCTAAAGTATATATATATATATATAATATTATATATATATAATATATATATATATATATAATATATTATATATTATTACATATATATATATATATATATATATATATATATAATATATATATATAATATATATATATACATATATATATAATATATATAAATATATATAATTATATATATATATACTATATAATATATAATATATATATATAATATATATATATATATAATATAATATATATATATATATATATATAAATATATATATTTATTATATAACCAACACAACAAAATATTCCGCACAGTAAAAAAAATTTATACTTCACACACTCAACCTACTCCTACCCATTAAGTTATCTGTAAACAAAACAATAAAATCCCTAGCCTAACAAAATGCAATATTATTATGTCATACTATTTAAAAATCAGCCATAACCCCCCCCCCAATAGACAAACAATTAAACGACTTAAAAGTTTAAATCCTAGGGGTACTAAACACCATCAAAAAAGCAGTGTGCCCGGACCAAATACCCAGTATTTATCTCAAATATTTAAGAACCAAAGCTTCCGCAGCCCTAGCTTAATTATTCAACGTTGTATGATAAAGTAACTCTCTTACCACTCTAGAAACACGCACATATAATTCTTATATAAAAGCCGAACAAATCACCTTACAACCCAACCTCGTATAGGCCTATATCATTGCTCCTTACAATAACCAAAGAATTAGAAAAATTATAAACAAATTATATAACGGAGTACTCCAGGGAGCCATACTTTCACCAACACTGTTTAACCTCTATATGCATGATCTACCACATTCCCCACATCCCACATCCTACACCCACATCCCACATCCCCTTCCATAAAAATTAATAGCTATGCAGATGATCTAACAATCACAACTCAAAACTTTTCTATAAATACTGCAATCTGACAACTACAACAGTATATAAACCAACTTGAACAGTGGCCAACAACAAACAGAATGACTACATCACCTCAAAGATCCTCTATTACATTATCTACCCCAGACAGAAGAAGATCAAACATTCGCCCAGCAGTTTTTTCTATCAAGAACAAACTCCCTCTTAACAAGTAACTCACCCTCATTGGATTGACTTTTGATTCACAGAAAGTATGACATTCACCCGCACCTCAACAACATTACTTCTAGAGCCACATGTTCCATTCAAGTTAGTTACTAAGAATAGTCTCCCAGCATTGATAATATTTTATTGAAATGCTAGAGAAAAGCGCTTGGAACAGATTCTGAAACTACCATGAGACTGCTCCACGCGAGCTATAAGAGCAAAGTAAAGCATTGACTCAAACCCGATGTTCATGACATAATAGGATCAACAAAAGCACCTTAGCGGACCATTAGTGACTTCAATTAACTTACCCATTATGTACAAATACGCTATCACACACTACCATAAAGTCCTCGCTAAGCCATGCTCATGCAAATATTCAAGTGACAGTTGTACGTAAAAAAGGCTATATGATTATTGTTAACAAGACTCGTAGCTAGTAGGAAGATATATGTAAAGTAGAGAAGAGGAGAGTGAGAGACTCGCGATCAAGAAAAAAAAGAGCAAAGTGATTCGACAGAAGGTAGATGATAGGATGAAATTCCGTTCCGAGCCGGAACCGGAAGCGAAAAAAAAGTGAGAGAGAGTGTGACGCGAGGCCGGACCGAGAAGGATGACCGCGCACGGTTAGACTCGTAGATTGATACTTGCGTACCTAGATTGACGAAGAATGTATGACGCTCGCTCTCGAGACTGATGAAGGGGAAGGGGCTTGATAAAATATTTGCTTGCAGAGAGAGAGAGACAACTGAATGAGGATAATATAGGACGGAGACTCGTTCGGCCCTTACTTCACTCACCTTGCACCACATGCATTACTAGGTAACTGATCGTCTGATCATACATAGCAAGTCAATTTCTAGGGATTAGCATGTTTCGAGTTTGTAGTACGACTCATAGGCTCTCTGTCTTCACTATTATATTTGCATAAATTTCGAAAATTATCCTCTTTTGCCTACCTTAAGTATGCACTGAGTCTACTCTCTTATTGCTCCGCAAATGATTACGTTACATATCTCGCTTAGTGACTAATCTTCAAGTGGTGAAGGTGAGAAAAAAATTGACTATGTCAAATGCAATTCGGCAGCAGCTCGACGTATCTCATAAGTGACTTCTTTAACATATCTCATATACCTCTTCTTTACACTAGTGAGTTGCTTACTCACTCTCACTAGACTGCACAAAGACTTACGGCAATCCATCATATATCAATAACACTTATTTGTTGACTCCAGATTTATAGGACGATACCTCCCACTGATTAGATCGATTAATACCTCATATTTATTTTACACTCTGAGTGTTGTACGACAGACGCAAGCGTACTCTCCTCTCGGCATATTTTTTAACTTAGTGATGGTAAAGACAGAAGTTGTGGTGTACCCAGCCCGAGAATACGAAAGCTATGCTGTAGCGGTTTCTCTCTGCTCGCGTGGGCTCTTCAAGCAATAGACTGAAGGCACAATATACTTTAAATATTCACGCACACACTGCCTATCGCAACACTCATTATCGATACTAGGAGAAATGTTTTCCTTTTCACCTCTGAGATCATACAAAAAACGACTCGAATTTCACATAAATTCTCAACACAAAAGTGCTAAGAGTTTATGAGTGTCGTTACCGAACCCATTACTCTCGATACCATAGAAAAATGGCTACGATATTCATACTCGATACCTCAGTAATATCATAATTACTAGGTATACATCTCTCATTTAATAATTAATTATATATTATATATATTATTATTATTATTAATATATTTTTAATATAATATATAATAAATTTATTATTTAATATTTATTTATAATTATATATATTTTATATTATTTTATTATTTTAATTTTTTTAATATATAATATAATATATTAATTTAATATATATATATATATTATATAATATATATATTATATATAATATAGTATATATATATATGATTTTATATTATATATATAAATATATATATATATGATCACTTTAATAAAATAAAATATATATATATATAGACACGTTCTTCAAAAAAAAATTTAGCAAGGCATATATCTCTTATCAGGTCCTATAATTGGAGTGATATAGCTGAATTAATGAATTAATAGTAAAATCATTCTATCCATAGACTCTCAAATATCATAAAACCAAATTCTCTAACCACTAAAATAGTTTGCGGCTTACAACTATACTCCATTGATTATTTATATTCTGATAATTAAACTTTCATTCGGTAGTGCATTTTTAGAGGTTAAAGTTAATGAGGTCTTAAACCATATCCTCTTTATAGGTGGTTGGATCATATCAAATTTGATTATGATAATTGGCATTGTTTAGTTGTAAGAAGAAATAAAACAGCACGCTAGTTGTCATATGGCTGAGTGTTTTAATATTTTCTTTAAATCTACGCAGAAAAGAGCTCAAACTGTTAAGTGGTTCACAAAACCGAAATAACACGTCTCACTACAACTCATCCTGGAAGCGTAGACGAGTGGGTGGTGAGTCTCAATTTCTTTAAGATCATTTATATGGATAGATAAGATTTAGAATCATCTCAATACTCGTTTTAATTTCGAGAAAGTATAAAAAACCTTGGAATATTTACATATCCAATATGGAGAGCAAAAATTTCAAAGCTTTCTATAACTATGGACAATAAAGTAGACAGAGATCTTAGGAGAATGTGGAAAGGAGAGGGACTATTGGGTAAGGTGGGAGTGATGCCTTACCTCTGAATCATAGAGTGGAGGAAGGTTTGATCCATAATCAATAGAGTAATTATGCTTGTGCAATAATTAAAGGTCAATTAATAAATACACAGATGTAGATAATTTCAATATCACCATTTAAGTATTATTTTTTAATATATTCTCATTCATAATTCAGATATCTAAATAGTCTAAATAATGAAAACATATTAAAAATATGACCTATTATAATATATATATATATATATATTAATATATAATATATTTATAGATTAATTAATATATATATATAATAGATATATATATAATATATTATATTAATATGGCTATATATTTATAATAAGTATTAGTGATTTTACTTCCTAGAGTAATGCATAAAATCTAGATATATAATTATAATGTATGTATATATTTTAATAATAAGTTTATTAAGTATATATACTATTCATATAGTCTATTTAAGAAAATATTACAGAGACATTATTTGTGAGAATATATATATATAATATATATAAGTACTATATATATATATATTCATAGGGCACAAAATCCAGCGAGCTCGACGCTCTACCCTCATAGATGAGAGAGCCCTCATGGATAACTGTAGAGAAAGCGCATGAGGATTCTTAACTCCCTTATAACTCCTCTATACCAACGTCCTCCATAAAGAGCCGCAGCACATCTATGTAATTCGCGTAAGGCACCTAGAGTAATTAATCTCGAGTGTGAGCACATCCATCTGCATAATATAAATTCTCCACAAAGACTCGGCTACTCGTGTAATATATATAGGACAGATTTTTCGGTACCTCACTGAATAACTATGTTCGACTAATATAATATGGAATCATATGTAATTTACTGATAATATATACTATACCATTAAAAATTTAGATGTATGCAATACGTTGTATAATACTACTAGTTATGCAACTATAGTATGATTAGGTAGTGAGATGAGTGGTAATAGCTGAATGGAGATGAGATGAGTTATGACTCTTGCTGAGTTAGCTATGACTGGAGATTGTAGTGAAGAGAGGAATCAGAGGATGAGTGTAGAGATAATTTACGTGAGGAGGTAATATGTCTGTATGTATCAATGTGGTGATATATAAGGAGAGTATAGGTGTTGGAGGAGAGTTGGAGTGAGATTCGCTAAGTTCCAGAGAAGTAGGAACTCACGGAAAGGATGGCGTATATGTTTACTTATACTTACAAAGACGCATGATTAGAAGTGTGAAGAAAGAGAATATGTGTGATTTTTCGATGTTATGAGCGACTCTCTCGAAATGTATGTAAGTGCACGTACTGTGAGGTAGCGATTTTACATGACCGTGATTTATAAGGCTTGCAGTAGATGAGCAAATCGTTTTTTTATATGAGAAAAATTTAATAAGAACATATACGTGAAATTTCTTGCTAGGATTAGTTGTGTGTGGAGGAGGTGTCTTACTGTCAATGTGCAGGCATTTTTTTTTTTTTTTAACAATGGAGAAATAAATTATAAATATTTAAAAATAAGTTGCATATATATATCTAGCCAAAGGTTTTAGTTAGTTTACATAGATTTTTAAAACTATAGTTAAGTAAAGGTTATGAGTTTAGTTAGTTTTCATAGATTTGAACTTTTTTAAATATTTTTAGGTGTGAAGCTTTTTTTTTTTTGGCTTAAAATTTAAAAGTATTCAATTTGACTTTGGGACATTTCACTTCAATTGGTACTGAATGTTAGCGGAGTTCATACAATCGAGTATGTATAGGGAGGCGAGAAGGAGCACATGAGAAATGGCGTGCAATATTTGACATGCGCGGAAGGTATTACAGAGAAGAAAGCTGTTGGGACCTCCACTGTGGTGAGAAAGGGTTTAATAGATAAGTCTCGATAGAACACATACTTTGACACGAGTGAGTGCACCCACACTACTCCGCACTCTTTACTAGTGAGAAAAGTCACAGAGCGAATAAGAGATAGATGTTTAATCAAGAGAAATCGGTAATAGATTATAATAGTAGGCTCAAGATAGAAGCTAAAAAATATTGCGTATCGCCGAATGCTTTCATTTTAGAGAAATAACATGACGAAGTTCGGCCTTTAAGGTTAAAAGATAATAATCCTACTGAGGAGATTTTATTACTAACCAACACAGAATCTTTTTTGGGTGGTTGAGCTTTTAGAATTGAGAGCAGAAAAGAATTAATACTTAAGAAAGGAGGAAAAGATAGTAAAAAGGGGGAGCCCTGAGGTAACAGATAGATTAGACGAGTGTCTCACCACACAAACGAATAGATTTAAGAATAGAGAAGAGATGACTAAAGGAGAAAATAAAAGCCAGCTTTAGCTTCATATAAGAAGAAGAAATTTTATGAGAAGAATCACTGAGAAACACGAGAAGAGGAAGATGATTGACTGGCCATTATTCGGAGGATAAAGAGTATAGAGGAATACAGAGTATGTAGAGCGTGCCAGCTAGCTCAGTAGTGTTACAAACGAAAATAGCTCGCGATGACGAAATAGGTTAAGCTCGAGGAGAGAGGGGGCCTCTCAACCTCACACGCACTCCACAACACATATTATATAAAACAATAAGCAGTGGAGTAATATAAGAGCAGCCGCGTAAGAAAAAATTATGATGGATATAATGAAAACGTAAATCATCGCTCTTTAGGAAAAGGTAGTACACATACTATCTAGTCTTTAGGTCAAAACATAGACACCATTATTCGTATATGATAGGACTCTTATGCAAATCATAAACAAGCTCACGAGAGGATCTCATTTATGGTCCTCTCATAATTAGGTTAGAAGATACAGTGTCAGTAGTAATGTATACGAGGAAAATCTGGCAGGAAGATGTCATGAGTGTAGACACTAGCTCCATGATATTAAATGGGCGAACGTAAGGGTAGCACTCAATTATAATCTGTAGCACACTAGAATCGGACCACACTGTATATAGTTTTATTTATACAACGAAAAAAGCACTGTAATATAGTAAAGATAGAGTTATACTATAGAAGAGGCGTGTAAGATATATGTTATTACCCTGGTGTATTTAAGCTTAGAGTGTCATTTTATATTAGCTCAGAGGATGTGACTGGCCATAGTGATTTGTTGTATACATAGTACTTAATATGGGATGGAAGGAGATCACCCCATCTTGGCGCGGGCAGTGAGATATGTGTATCCTCGGAAAGATGTAGTGAAGGAATATGTGTCTATGTAAAATTTCTTGTATTATGGCATAGATTAACCATATGACTTTTTAAATAAATTGACTAAAAAAATACGCAGAAAAATGATTTATAAAGCTCTCTAGGAGAAATAAGTAATGGCTTCTCACAAAGTGTGGACAGTTTGTCACCATAGTCGCTATTCTATATAAGAGGAATGGAGAAGATAGATTGAAGAGGATATATTATGGAGCTTCATACATAAAATGATATTATTTGGAGCAAGGCACAAGCGTTCACAATGCAAAAACTGAGGGAAAAACTTATATATTCTCAATGATATTTTAAATTATCTCACACAGATTAATGTGGAGACTTTCTTTAGGAGAGAGTTGCACAATATAATAAACAGTGAGGTAATATATGTATATAAGTATATATAGTAATATAAATATATTTTCATATGCATCCATATAGCTAATACATGCACTTAATCATTACATGAGTGTAGAACGATCATAACTACCTTCACCTAATACACCCTACCTACAGCATATTAACTATATCCTATTTAAGATAATTTATAGATATATCTAATATATATATATATATATATATTATTATTAATATATAGCGTGAAGTTGTATTAATAAACTGTCCAAAATCATGCGCGAGCCGAGAGAAACATGTACGGACAACTTTTTATAAAAATATTGCACCAAATGATTAACTATATATATATATATTTATATATTATATAATTATATATATATTATATATATATAATAATATATATAATTATATTATACTGTATATATATATATAATATATATTATATATATATATTATTATATATATATTATATATAATATATATATTTAATATATATATTATATTATATATATATATTATTATATATATAATATAATATTTATATTATTATCTATATATATATATTAGATATTAGTATATATATATATAATATAATATTATATATATAATATATATATATATAGTATAATATATATTAATATTATATTATTATATATATATATATATATATATAATATATTATATATTAAACTTTAAATATATTTTTTTTTTAAACCACTTTTTTTTAGGGGTTAGGTTTAAATTAATTATTTAGGTTAAATTAAGTTAGGTCAGGTCGTCATTAAGTTAAGTTATGGTGTAATTTTTCCTCGAATTTAATATTTTCTTATCATACAAATTGTTTCTGCAAGCATTATACGAATCTATGAAAGTTATTAATAGGCAACTTTACATTGTTATTGCTCCTAATAGTTGTTACAACATATTTCTTTTTATTCTTTTACTTTTATTATTTTATTCGGGAAACATTTTCTTTCTAAAAGAATTGGAATTCTAAACACCTCCTTCCACTTTGACGCTAAAATAGGTTAAAATTTTGCCTCACTTTAATAAGAGTTCTAATCATACACATGCCAAACATACTTCTAAACATATTAATTTATATGTGTGAGCTCTCATTAATATATATGTATAAGATTCTATGCGGAAAGATTGATTGAAAGTTCCTATATTTAAGAATACCACATTACATATGAGATGAATACTATGAAGGCGTAAATTTTTACTCTATGGTAAGAGAGTAGACAAGTACGTTCGCTTGACATTATAGATTGCACTCATATATAGATTAAATGTATTCGTTGTGTGCTGCGAAAGTTTTGACGATTTACTCTGTAGATGTCAACATACAGGTAGGCCATCTATGTTAGTGTTTATGGATAATTTTAAGGATAAGTACTATGATAGACACGGTATCCTAGTGATAGATGTATGTATTATGTATAGGTTAGTATAATGATAGGGAATTATGAGTGGGGTGAGAGGGATTGTGGTGATATGTTGCACTGAAGAGTATTACATAAAGTTGCTCATAGCATAGTTTGAGATAATCAGAGTATTAATAATAAAATATTTGATATAAATTAGGCTTTCAATGTGTCAGAAGGGTGTAAACAGGGAAGAAGTTGCACGCCTTCTTTAGTTCATAGCTTATATCGATAACGATAAAGTTAGGGATGTTAATAGAGAGTGGGGGAATAATGGGAGAATAGGATATCTCGAGATGTATTTTGGCGGTTGTGGAGTGAAAGAAGAGATAAGGAATAGATAGAGAATTTAATCACGATAGAGTTTGTCTCAGCTGATTGAAAAATAAACTGGAGCAAAGGGACTTATACATATAAATGGACATTATGTGAAATAGATAAAATATGAAGTTGAGGATGGCGATAGTCAGAGGAGGGGAGGAAGGTGGAATTATATATATAAGTATATATATATATATATATATATATATATATATATATATATATATATATAATATAATATATATATCTAATTATATTCTTTACTCTGTTTTTTATATTAATATATATAATAATCTTATATATTTTATATATTCTATATATAATATATATTATATATATACTTATATATATATATAATATATATACATATATTATATATATATATAGATTATATGATATAATATATATTATATATATATATATATAATGATTATACGTTAAAAATTTTTTTGATTTGCACCGTTGGCATTAAAAGCTAAGTCGAACCTAGGATTATTCGTAAAAAATAAAAAAAATTAATA
>JABUQX010036394.1:5000-10000 GCA_015478945.1 Trachelipus rathkii | reverse complement strand
TTTTTTCAATATGTTTATAAGGTACATTGCACTTTTCTGGTAAAATATACTGAAGTGAAATGATAGTGGTTTCATGCGAGAAATCGATCAGTCAACGAAGAAATCAGATCATCAATAAACGGAATAAAAACTGAGATGCGGCAGTATGATTCGGGATCTGATGTAGGTACTACATTACAACGATGTTTCTGGAACTTCGTAGTTCTTAGAATTGTTATTTCAATACCTAAGCTGTCGCATACATTTTTAGCTATGTGTGAATATGATTTTAAACTCTGTGTCTGCAATTTGTCTATCTTTTTCGAGAAGTTGAATAATGTCTTTCACTAAGTTTATTGCACTAACAATGTCCAAATGGACACTCTGTAACTGTTTTGACAAGGTGTTGGGTATTCCAAGAAATTTACTTAAACGTATAATGTTATTATAAAATTCAAATTACTGATTGAATTTAACAACGAAGTAGCTTTCTGTGATAATTCACTAGGCCATTCTTTTATTTCTTCCAATGACGCAAGTATTGGCAAAAGAGTCTCTTTAAAAAGGAAAACCGCCTCAGGCCGTTCACACCATCTGTCTCGCACATCTTATATTCCTCTTTTGTTATTGTGGTTACTAGAAAACTCTTTTATTTTATCTTCAGAAGTTTTGTCCGCTTCGGACTCGATCGAAAAAGTGCATATTCAGAGATGAATCCTAAATACGTACTGATTAATCGGAAGAATTTGGCGCTTGAAGAAATATTGTATGTAAGAGTATGAAGTATTTATATAGAATATTCTCACTACGAGAGTGTGCGTGAACAACAATGTGTAGTGTACACTCAGAGGGTGATGTGAAGGGAGTAGTTGTCACTGCGAATGAGAAGAGAATTGACACTCGCACACTGGATATTAACGGCTCTCAGTACATGGCCGCGACAGCTGCGCACTCGAGTAGTGCCGTTAGTCGCCTCTTTCAATATATTTGTAAGCACGAGCATCGATTATGCAATGTTTAGAGAGTTACCAAGAAAGAGAGACCAGATTGTACTCGTACCATAAGTTGTTAGCACCACTATTTAATTTCGCTCAAAATATTCGATTATACTTCGCTCGTCGAGGAACATGAATATTAGATATGGAAAATCACACAGGAAACCGAGAGAATGTATTACTTACAGAAGAGATACCATCTATACTTGAAAACATGAATAAAAATAGAGAGTAAGAGGATATCAGACATAGTCACGCAGGATCGACTCTGAGCTCAATCTCACGGCTGCTAGTCACGACGCGAAAGAGTAGAATGTATGTGCACACATAGATCGGAAGAGGAGTAACTACTCTCTCGCACACAGGGATGTAGTGGGTCATTCAGAGGTCGGCAAAGAGCATAGCAATATATATGGAAAATGTGTATCGTGGTCTCATAATGTGAAGACGTATACTCATACTCACAGACATAACCATAGTGGTCTATTGGAGTGAGAAGAGGCGAGGTGCAGCTTTCAAAAGAGATCTCTATTGTGAATTTTGTGTAACGACTATCCTGTACACATCGCTCGGTGTAAGTTAACAATTAGTAGATATATTCTGGACGGATGAAAGCTCAAGAGACTCGTGAGTGTCAGAAAGACCTGTGATCTACGCCCAATGCATATTCTAGTGACTAGGTCGGAATTCTGTATCATGAGAACAGAGGACCCGTGGATCTTGAGGAGAAATATGGTACACTCAACGTCATATATCTTACTATGACTTGGTGTTTATGAAGTTCTGCAATATTACACGTACACAGAGTCTATCTTTAGCAGCACTACTTAATATGGGCATAACACTTTGGGCGTGCCGACCACATATACGATATAATTTTGTTGCCCAATTAACTTGGTATTTCTTATTGTTTAGATCTTAATTTCCTCTTCTCCCACCATCTCCCTCTCTCCAAATAATATGTGAGAATTAAATCCATATAGTTGTACTATAGCTATATTCGTATTTATATATTCATGTTTTAAGAGAGAGGATGACCTCTAACTCAAACTCTATATATGGCTGTAATATATCGTAATATATATTATATAGATCATGTAGGTTTTAATCAGCTTATGCTAGGGGTAGCCGCGGGGGGGCTGAGATTGTCCGGTTTGGCTCGCCCTTGAATCCCAGTTGTTTTTATATATATATATATATATTATATATATATATCATATAATATATTATATATATATATATATATATATTATATATATTTAATTAATATATATATATAATACTAATTATATTTAATATATAATACTATATATATATATATATTAAGTAGATATATATATTAATATATATATATATATATATATATAAATTAATTATATATATTATATATTATATATAATATATATAATATATAATTTTAAATTTAAGTATATATATATGGGATTGTCTCTAGTGCTGAATATATTATTGCAAGTCGTAATAAATAATTTCGGGTGGGGGAGCTAGCCAGCCCCTCAGTACTCCCCTCACTAGGCTTTAACGTCCCTGATATATATATTAATTAGTATATTTTAACTACATATAGAAGATAGATAAATTTATATATTTATGATTCATATAAACAGTAATAGAACATGTGGTGATGACTCACGGTTAGTCGATGTTCTATATAAGATAAATAAAAGTACATATAAATATATGTACTATATATATAATAGATTTTCTGAAATATACCACAGTTTAGATATATAATATATTATATAAGTAATGTTATCGTGGGGGAGGCGTGTTTTTGCGATGTGTGCTTATAAGGTATCAGTCCACTTCATTATACGTATAGTATTCTATTTGTACAGAAATTTTAAAATTGAAGTCTCGAACTTAGAGAAGGGGGAGGGGATACAGCGTAAGTGAATTATTATCGCGTGTGATCTACGATTTATCAATATGTTACACTCAGCTCTAAGAGATAGACATGTGTGTGTTTGAACAATCGTGTAGGCCTGACGAGTCATAGTAGCAAAAAGAAAATGTGCGTGTCTCTCAATTCTGCGCGGCACGAAAATTTATCCGTCTAACTATTACTAGAGGAGTCATGATAGAGCTGTCCCTTGATTTTTGAATTTGTATAAAACGGTTATTTAATAACTATAAGGATGCAATAGTCTTGAGCGCTCGGGCGATAATATACTGAAATATATAATCATACTTGTATCGATTCCATATACAAAGAATAATAGTAATTAGTAGATTTTTTAACTTTAGAAGTTCTTGTATAATTGAAAAAGTTGTGTTCCTATTGAGTTCGTAAATCATTCACTATATTGATCCAATGTGTAGGTATTAATTATATATTCCTTTAGGTCATAGGTTTCGACCATACCTCATCTACTTTGAGATTATATTAAAATATATTCTAATCTTGGTTGCGGAAATTATATTCTAATCTTTTCATTTTTTTTCTTCCCATAAAGACCTTCTTGTTTGTTTTATTCACTGCTTTATCTATTATTCATATCCTTTTATATTAGTAAAATTGCTGCGGGTTGACCACTTTTGTGTTGATGGCGCACATTTAAAAAATGTTTTTGTACTTAACAGGTATTGTCCCAAAATTACTTTTATGTATAAAATTATATCCGTTTATTTACATGCTTCAAATGTTTGTTTACATCAAAACGCCCCACATAAACTATATTTTCACTGTGGTTTCAGAAAATCTCTATTAGTACATTATTTATGCTTTATTTTATGAAACGCACCGCACCCATGTCTTCTGTAGACAAATATTCTCGAGATGAGTAATATACTATATATATATATATATATATATATATATATATATATATATATATATATATTATATATATATATATATATATATAATATATATATATATATAATATATATATATTTATATTTATATATAATATATATATATATATATATATATAATAAAATATAAATAAATAAATAATATATATATACTATATATATAATATAAAACACTGGATTTCTAAGGCAGCAGCAAAAAACGGAAATCCTCCCCCCCCAGCCCCCCGGCGGCTACCCCTGCAAGCTGTAAACCCCTGACTTATATATATCGATTTACCCTTAGGTTATTGCTTAGCATTTTAAAATTTTAATTAAAAATATTTTTTTTTTTTTTTGGGGGGGGGGAATTCTCATCTATCTAAAATTAGTTTGGCAACTTTATTTGTGGGCCAATTTTACCAGTATTTATCTGGGAAAAAACTATTTGAATCAGGCACCTAAAATATATTAGTCTTAATGTCCTTCCCCAGGAAGGTCATGGTCTTGTAGAAAACACGACCTGTCAGTGGACTTGGCATAAGTCTTCACTCGGCTCTGTCTTCCCAGATTTGTATTTCCTCCACCGTAGGTAGCTCAAATCTCAACGAATCTTGAACAGACTCCCTCCATCTCTTCCTTGGGTCTACTCTGAGTCGTCTTCCATTCGGCGTCCACTCCAATAGTTTCTTCGCCAGCCTGTCTCCGCATCCTTTCCAAATGTCCCCATCTGGATTTTTGCCACATCTATCCTCCTCACCAGAGGTGTTACTCAGACTTCCTTCTGACTTTCATTCCTTATTCTATATCTTAGTCTTTCCAATATGCCTTCAAGATCTTATCTCCGTGCCTAGTATCCTACTTTATGTCTGCACCGTATATCAATTTAGGATTATAGGTGCTAACACATTCGTAAATGCTTCTTTTAACCTCTAACACTTGCATATCGTTCCTTCATGAAAGGATACACAGCCCTTGCCGCTCTTCCTAACTTTATCCTTTGCGTGTTCTCTGCATCACACCCTCCGTCCTCTGTATATATTCCACCCAGGTATTTAAATTCTTTAACTTTCTTCAAGCTATCTTCATTTACTATGATCTCCCAACCTTCCTCCCCCTCTCTGCTCGCCATCCTCACTTCAGTTTTCTCAATGTCCATTTGTAGTCCCTTTGCTCAAGTTTTTCCGCGAAACATCTCGTAATTCTCTTCATTCC
>JABUQX010036393.1:45000-49931 GCA_015478945.1 Trachelipus rathkii | reverse complement strand
TGATATATATATATATATATATATATAGGCTATTTATAAGCTGTTGACTGACTCCAGGTATGAAGATCAATAAAAATGTAAAAATAAATCAATGATTTTAGGGGTAAATACATTAGTAAATACCTGATTTTCAAATGTAATTTAATTAATATTAACAAAAAAGTAAAACGAAATTGATATATTTTTTTTGTGTTTACACCTATAGGCTTATAAAAATGAGTAGCTTTGGCAATTTATTTTCAGTTTAATTCTTGATAAAGTTTGTAGAGACGTCATGATAATATTAAATTGATATTTGATATTTATATATTGATCTGTGGGGCCTCTGGCCCTTATCATCATCCCCCTGTCCAGGTGCTGCTGCTGTGCTCACAGTGGGTTCGGGGAGTTTTTTGAAATAAAAACTCATAAATTATAATAACAATGATGAAAAATAAAATAATAAAATTAAAGAACTTAGGAAAATCATTCATATTAAACAATAATAATAATAATAATAATAATGATAATAATAATAATAATAATAATACACACACACACACACACACAATAATAATAATAATAATAATAATAATTAATAATAATAATAATAATAATAATAATAATAATAATAATCACAATAATAATAATAATAATTACAATAATAATACAATAATAATACACAATAATAATAATAATAATATAATAATCTTTGCTAATTTCTTAAAAATGTCATAATTACTAAAAATATTTTTTAATTTTATAAAAATTTACCTAATAAATATTAAAATTCATAAATATATGCAAATAATAAAAATTGTCACAATAAAGAAAATATCCTGAAATTCGTTGTTGTTTCTCTTATCGAAAATTTTCCCCGATCAACGGGCCAAACCCTTATAATGTCCATATATATATATATATATATATATATATATATATATATATATATATATATATATATAAGAGTTATATATATATATATATATACAAAGAGTATATATATATATATATATATATATATATATATATAAGATACCTCTTCATAATGTTAAAAATTAAGTCTGTTGAATGGTGAATTAAGCTGTTCTAGCTTCATATCCATTTTTGTTTCCAACATGGAACAGCTTTGTTAATTTTGTAGTCAATGCTTTTTTGTTTGTTTAATGCCGTGGGCCATACACTTAAGTTAGGCCTTCTTATGCAATCTTTCGGCACGACACTTTTAAATTTATGTCAACAATTTTTTAACTTTCTGCGGTTTACACGTTCAAAAGTTGTTAGAATTGACAAGTTACTAAATAACTTTCAAAGAAAACTAAATTCCATCAACTGCCAACAGGTAAGTCTAGTTTACTGCCTTCTGCTTCCTTTTAAATATATATATATATATATATATATATATATATATATATATATATATATATATATATATATATATATATATATATATATATATATATATATATATATATAGCTTTTTACAGATAGAAACTAGAATATGAAAATAGAAATGCTTTAAAAAGCAACAAAATATTATTTTTTCAAATTGTTTTTTTAAATGGTTCCTTGGTTTAACAAATGGTATAATCCATTGGTTTAAACCAACCAACCATACCTAGACTACACTTTATTAAGGAGAGAAATATGTGTTTTTAGCACCCAAGATATGTGATTCATATTCTATACAAGGCGAACAAAGCTCCTATGCAGAGCTATCAACTAGGATGCTGACAAGAAGTTCCGAAAATGCCTCGAAACACCCAATTTCATAAATAACTTGTTAAAAAGAACATAATATGATCCTACTAAGAAATACCACGGGAAAAGAAAATATATATAGGGAAATTGAGTTATTGAGGCCTTGAAAACAACCATGTTTTCTTTAACACAATTATAGATACGAGAAAGGTCAGAGGTCTGTTGCTTGAAGGCTACCCTCCTAGCATCATTTATTTACAATTGAATTAGCTGTCTTCAAATTGGAAGGAGTAATGATGAGTGTTGGAGTTATCAATCTAAGAGTGGGGATAAGACACAGTAACAGATAGACCTTTGATGCAAAATAGGAAAAAAATAATTGGGGATAGAACAGAACTCTGAGGAGCAATACTGCGGATAGATTTAAAGGATAAATAGTAGCTATCTAAAATAGCATCCATAGAACGACTTTAACGGTAGTCATGAGAAGGTCACGAAGAGAAGG
This sequence comes from Trachelipus rathkii, assembly GCA_015478945.1. Lineage (NCBI taxonomy): Eukaryota > Metazoa > Arthropoda > Malacostraca > Isopoda > Trachelipodidae > Trachelipus > Trachelipus rathkii. Next base: position 47,746 of record JABUQX010036393.1, on the reverse strand, counting down.
ATAAATTCTGAAAATTTGAAGTTTAGAAATTAAAACTTTAATGGGGGCCAGGCCTTTGAGTACTCAGCATTTATGGGATGAGAAGGCCGGGTGCTTTAAAAACTAGGTTTGAAGCGTTCTTTTTTGGGGACGTGGATGGCCTAGTGGTTAGAGCATCCGGTTGTTGTTAACTCAGCAACGCGGAGTCCAACGTCGAATCCCGACGAAGAGTAAAATCTTTTGTACTCATTCATTTAATGGGGGCCAGGCCTTTGAGTACTCAGCATTTATGGGATGAGAAAAACCGGGTGTTTTAAAAACTCGTTTGAAGCGTTTTTTTTTGGGACGTGGATGGCACTATAGTCCGTTATAAGACACTTTCCGGCTAGCCTGATAAAACTCTGCGACGCGAGTCAATGTTCGAATCCCGCTGATGGAGAGTAAAATCTCCTTTGACTCATTCATTTAAAGCCTTCTATATGTCTAACACCACGGTAAAAGATTTAAGGAAATGCGGAAGAGCATATAACTATCAACAATAGAGAAAGGAAAGAAGATCACCAGTCGAGCGTTCATTATAGAAGCCATATTGGAAATCAGAGATAAGATTAGAAAATTTAAGATGTTCCAAAATCTTCTTATCTTCGAAAACTTTAGAAAAAGCAGAGGTTAAAGCTATAGGACTATAGTTGGGTTGTTGTCTGGGGTTCTACTTCTTCAGCACAGGCTGGATAAATGCTCACTTCCAGCAAGGGGGAAAGGTTGAATTTATCGGAAGTGGTTAAACAGCTTAAGAAAGGTAGGGAGCTAGCTCAGAAGCACAAGTTTTGAGGAGCACTGGAATAACAACTTCAACACCCTCCTCCTTCTTGTTGCTAAGCTCAGAGAGTATAGAAATAACATTTTAAAGAGTGGAAAGGAGGCGGAGAGGAAGAATAGCTCTGGAATCGTGTAGAGTAGAATTATAGATAAAAGTTTGATCAAACACTTCAGTTTTAGCAGAAGCTAAGAGAGCAGTATTATCAGCAGAGGTACAAACTTAGGGAGAGAGGAAGAAGCATAGATGGAATTGAAATTTTAAAATAGCAAAATAAATGTCAGAAAGAGTGTGAGGTAGAGGAACGAGAAAAATCGTTGCATTTTCTTCGAAGAAACGATTTTAGGTTTTCGAAGAACCGATTTTTTTTTGTCATTCAGGATTAAAATATATACAGTAAGTGCGCAAGTTTCTAGATTTGAAGAGAACTATAATTTCTGATAAATCAAGATTTATCAGTTTTAATTCAAGAAATAGAAAATGGAAATTATGCCTCAATATATATATATATATATATATATATATATATATATATATATATATAATATATATCATATATATATATATATATATATATATATATATATATATTATATAGAATTATAAAAAAAAATTACGTACTATATACTAATATATATATATTTATTCTATAATATATATAATATATATACGTATATATATATATAATATAATATATATATATATAATATATAATATTCTATATGCTATGTATAGCTGTAAATATATATAATGATATATATAAGACGTATAACTAATTTATATATATAATATATACATTATATATAATATATAAATATGTATTAATAATAATAATATAATATTTATATTTATATACAATATTTTTCATCAAGTTGTGTATGTATGATTTATTATATATATTATAACTAATATAATATAATATATTATAATAATAGTATATAATATATATATATATAATATAAATATATATATAATATATATATATATAATATAGTTAATATATATATATATATATTATATATATATATATATATAATATAATATCTATATATATATATAATATATATATATATTTAATATATATATATATAATGTATGTATATATATATATGTCATGGTATTATATGTATATGATATATATCATATATATTAAGTTATAGTATATAGTATAATAATATAGATTAGGCAAGGTGTCGAGTAATGGTTACCGGGCGACTGAAGGTGACAATCGTGTACTTAAGTATATTATAACTACATAGCGATCGTAATTGTTAAATATAAGTGAGAGAGCTAATAAAAAACAGTAGCTCGGTACGTTATATATATAATATATATATTTATATATATTATTTATATATATATATTATATATAGTTATATATATAATAATTTAATATATAGTAATTACTATATATAGTATATTATAATATATATATTATATATTTTAATTTATATATATATATAATCTATATATATAATATGTTAATATTTATATATATATTATACATTATATATGTATATATAGTAATATAATATTATATATATTTCGATAATTCTATCGATGATGGCTGCTGAGGTATCACATATCTTAATTAGTAGATCGATATGGTATACTGAGAAGAGATGAACAGTAGTTCTGTATTCTACGGAGTGCACATGTGACTGATTGAGCTCGTTTAACAACAGGGCACCGTTTGAGAGACTGAATTGAGCAGTCTCTCAGGCTTGAGCATAGAAGTACACGGTATATATGCTATATATTCGATAGGCTGGTGGTCACCGTAATTGAGGTACAGTATAGTAATATATATATATTTTATATAGTATTTGTATATATTATATATATATATAATTAAAATATATATATATATATATAATGAAATCTGTTTATATATATATATAATTATACTATATTAATATATACTATATATAGATAATATATATATATATA
>JABUQX010036393.1:2500-37500 GCA_015478945.1 Trachelipus rathkii | reverse complement strand
TTAAATCTATGATAAACTAACGAGCTCAACATAACCTTGCTTTAAAGGTATCATAACCTCACATATATGTAATTTATTTTTTATATTATAATTTATTTCACTGCATTGATTTAATAATAATAAGATAAAAATAACATGTGCATACTAGGCACTATGAGCAAATTTATATTTAATATAGAGAAATTATAATAGGAAAAAATAAAAAAGGATTCTTAAATTTTTTTATCTCTTTTTTTCTCAACTCAAGCTATTACAAAGAGAAAAAAATATTTTCCACTCTTGTCCATTCTGAAGCTTTTGTGGACAAGTTCAGAAATCTAACTCCCAGTAGTAATATATAATTATATAAATAAGATATAATAATATATAAGAATAATATAAAATATATATAAATAATAATTAATTATATATAATAAATAATATTAAGTAATATACCGAAAATAATCTTCATTATATATTATTACCTTTCATATAAAACCATATTATAAATAAATTAAATTACATAGAAATATAAAAATATATAATATAATATAATATTAATAGTAATATAATATGTAAATATATAATATAATTAAATATTTAGTATTATCTATATTTAGAACTTATTTTATCGAATTTAATAAGACTGGTATAACATTACACTGTGAGTTTTATAATATATGGTAGAGGCTACTAATAAATACATATTTATTCTTTGTATCTGTCGAATGGAGTGGTATGTTCCTATCAGGGTATTACATGATCTTATCTCCCACTCTCTATATTTAAAAATTAATTTATATACTGTAATCTATTCTTCATCTACCTGCTATAGCAACTATTCTTATATACTCTGTTCCATCACTATATATCATATATGATATATAATATAAGTTCTTACCACCCTTCACTTTTTCAACTCAATTCACTACTGAGCTTCTATACTTTTTACTTCTATGATTATCCACTCGTTTTATATATTTTCGATTTTGATATACTTTCTCGCTGATCTGATAGAATTTCCGATTTTGGGTCTGAGTTTTAACCTTAGTGAATAATAATTTAACCTCAGATCATTGGTTATAGGTGAGGTAAAATAAAACTGAATTTTCGTCGTTATAACAATATTTATATGATATATAAATCTTATACCTATATATATATCAATAATAAAACTATACCCTGCCCTTATATAATAACTCATATTATATTACTCTCTATTTTATAGTATATTTTAAAACTCGACTGGTTCTAACGTCTACCTTGTTTTAATAACATACACATTCTTGAGAGTAACTTTATAAATTTTAAACATAAACCAAAAAAACGTATTACTTTATATATACTATGATAGACATTCGATAGGAATCTCTTCCATCTTGATAAATTGCTTGTGAGCAAAAAAAAAGAGATAAAAAATTTGATCCTTTTTTATTTTTCCTTATGTATATTAATCGAGGTCATAGTGCTCTACGCAAACAATTCGAGGTGGGTGGCTCAAGGAAAAGAGCATGGCGCAATGATACTGTTAGATTTGCGCGATAGAACATATGGTGTCCTCTTCCTTTCAGTGAGAATGGTACAGTACTTAAGGTGGAGGGTGCATACCTACCTATATTATATAGTCGGATGATATTGTATTCTGGTGTGGACGATCATTCCTGAAGAGAGTTGATGAGGCATCGGGTCCTCAGTAGAGATTTGGCAGTCGCGTGTGTAAAAAGGAGGGGGCGTTGAAAGTAAAACGTGGATAAGAGTAAAGTGGTTATGGTTGTGAGTGAGGACACTCCTCTGTGTGTTTGTAGTTATAGTTATATGGGTGTTGTTTACATAATAAACAAGTGTCTGAGTTTAAATATTTTTTAGCCTGGGGGGTATATGGTGTGGGTTGGCTCTATGGGATAACTTGTGAACACGCGACGAGTGCATGTGGTAGTATAATTGATGTGACAGAATAGGCCGAAGTTAAGAGTCGAACTGGAGTCGAAGTTAAAGATCAGATTGGATGGAATGCTCATAAGTGGGAACTAAGTCTTAAGTGTGCTAGGGTCCTTTACATGAGGGTATGTTGTTACCTTTTGATGTATAGTAGTGAGACTATTGGTCTGGAATAAGAAGTAGTTAGTGATCTAAAGTTCTTATCCGTGAGTTAGTCACTTAATCTCAGTTCTTAATGCTCGAGAATACTTTAGGCGGTTGTGACTATTGGTGACTGTTGAGTATCTGCATTTGTACATAAAAATTGAGAGAAGCGGTTTACAGCTGGCAACGTGATTAGAGAGTGAGCGGCAGGTGTTCGAGGGAAACTTTACCACTGTCACGACAACCTTGCTGGTGTTGTGAAGAAACGCGCGAGCGTCGCTACGATAGACACGAGAGAAGTAAATGAAAAGTATGTTGAGATGGTTTGGTCATGTGGAGTGGATGGATGGATGATAGTCGGGTTGGTTAAGCGGATGTTATGCAGTGGTGGAGGTGTGGTTGGGATGAGAGCTTGAGATTTCACAGTTGATGATAGTGAATAGTGATTGTCAGTAATACTAGATGTCTGTAAGAGAGAAAATAATGGTGAGTTTGGCGAGGGTCAAGACGTTAAGGGTGCATGATAGGAGAGAATGGCAGGGTGTTTTGTATGGGGCCATGGTTCCCGGTTGGGTCCCACCCCTGGGGCCAGGGGATGATACCCTTACATGACGATTCCATGTCCCATATTTGCAGGGTCCGTCGCCTCTCATTGATCTCTAGGTGGATTTTTCTGTCTGTGAAGAGCTCTCACAAAATGTTTAATGGTATAGCTTAAAGATATAAAGGGCCCTGGGCTTTCTTTTCGACATTTGTCATGTTCTCCTACTGCTGTCTTTTCCGATGGCTTTGTACGCACACCTCACCAAATTCTGGGCAAAGGAGGAAGGTGAAGAAAGAAGAAAGAAAGAATATATATATATATATATACTATGTAATATCTGAGTACTCTAATTTCCCTATATATCTAACTATTTTATATAAATATAATAGCTATACATATATATTGCAGATTTCTGTTTTTCGCTTATAATAATAATAATATAATTATATATATATATAATTATCAAATATATATATATATTATTAATATAATATAATTTAATATAATAAATAAATAAATTAATAATATATATATATATAATAATATATAAAATAATGATATATAGTATATATAATATATAATAATTAGATACATATAATTATAAGAGTATCAATATAATAATCAATATAATAATTAATAATGGATATCTTGTATATACTATTAGTATATATTAACGTAACAAATATAAGCACTACAGGGTGAAACTAATATTATAATACTATAATAATATTATTAATTATATATAATATATTACTTCAGTCATATAATAAATACCATACGCACCTTAGCATAGTTGATTATAAAAATCTTCACTTGGCAGGAATACTGAGAAGGACCACTAACCCACATCAACCCCATCACCAACACAGACGCACAGCATGTTTCAGGGTAACTACTATAAAACCATCCCCCACAGAGAGCATTTGGGTGATGCAGTATTGAGCCTTACGCATATGTGATAAAATTAAGTAACAATGTAAACCACGTAAACTTTAAACCCTGGGAATCGAGGTTGGGTATTAAAATCTGACCAAGTGGATCATCACTACGAAGCCGACTCCGATTATAACATGGAGAGAGAATAGTGCTATCAGACTGGATCGAAAGAGATCAGACAGATAAGTGCAGTAAAAACAGACCCACTCCACGCGACAGGTACACGAGGTACGGACGCACCTATGAGATCCGAAACGGTTCAGATATGTAGCGCACACACACGATAGCACGGGGTGGTAAACACGATATTCAGAACAACACACACGCAACAAGGACAGCTACAACTCGATCGCCGGCTAAGAAAAGAGCATAGGCACCAAGAGCCACGACACCCACTGTACGAACAAGACTCAACTAATTTACAGCTTGCCGTTGCATTACGAGAGTGACCACACAACGGCCACCAGGACAATTCTTGCAGATACAGCTGGCGGAGGTACACCGGCAGCAAAGGGGTGAGTGACGCATAACAATACACTGAGGTGCGAACGCCTTGCTGAAACAATTAATTACCGGCCACCGAGGCCTTGCATAGCGTCCACCGCACACGACGGCAACAGTGAAGGGCTCGACATGACATCTTTGCCACGAGGGAACACATAAAATTCACTAGTCAGCACGAGTTGGCCAAGAGAGTGCGTCTTTTACGGCGGACGAGTACAAAGAGATGTTATACTCACTGAGCAGACTTCGGAACAGAGTGTTGGCTAAGGAGTGAATAGAACACGGACCGAAAACCCATGACAGCGAGACCTTTTGGCTGCAAGACCTCTAGGACGCGTACACAACACTACTATCAAGCCTAACCTCGTTATACTGGTGGAGAGGAATGCGATCCCAACCATGTTATTGTCATAGTCAATAAAAAGATGTCGATGATGCGTCTTCATACTGTTTACATACATTCCTATTCTCCACGTATCTTCTTAGTGGTGCGTAATTTTTGACGAGTAAATATAATTATAATATAATATTATTAATATTATAATTAATATATATTAATATAAGATATATAATATTTATAATATATATAATTATTATATATATATATAATATATAAATATATATAATAATATATATATATTATTATATATACATAATAATATATATAATAATTAAAATTATATAATATTATATAATATATATATATATATAATATTATATATTATATAAATATATAATTATATAATATATAATAATAGATAATATATAATAATATATATATATATATTAATATAATATATATATATTATATAATATTACTATAATATATAGTATAATATATTAAATATTAATATATATATTAGTAGTCTATTATAATATATATTATATATATAGGTATAAGTAAATCTATCATATAATATTATATATATATTATATATAATATATTATATATATTATATATATATATAATATATATTATATATAATATATAATATTTCTCTCTTTTTTTTCTCAACTCTATCTTTTTGTCGTCTGTCTGTTTCTGTCTCACTCTTTCTCTCTTTTCTTCACAAACTCTGCGTGTCTGTCTGATGTGTCTTTCAGTAAAATGTCTGCTCAGGTGGATCATATTACATGTTGTGTCATGTCTGTCTGTGTCATGTCTGTTGTGTCATGTCTGTGCATGTTTTTGAGTCCACAATGAATGTGTGATGTAGGCGGTTTTCGATGACTCTATATATAATAATTATATATAATATATTATATATATATATATAAATATAAATATATATAATAAATAATAATATATATAACTTATAATATAATATATTATATATAATACTTACACTTTTCTTTTTCTTAAACGTTAACTTAACTAATATATATATATAACTTCCACATTATTAGTATTATTATAATAATATTAAATATAATTAATGATTTAATAATATTATTATTTATTATTATATTATTATTATTATTATTAATATTAATAGCACATTTCCCCATTTATAAAAAAATATAGAGGAATCAGACGACAATGAGGCTATTAAAGACAGATGGTAAGCAAACAAATACAGACAGAAAAAAAAGAAAGTTGGTCAGAGAAATTTCAAAAAGGGAACAGACACGGTACACGAACTACTGGATGGCATGGAAAGAAGAAAACTAATAAAAGCACCACAGTCACAGAGACGAAAACAATAAGAGATCATGAGGAAAGTTACCCAATATCTACACAAAACTCATAATGAGATAGTCGAGACAGGAAACACGAAGCAAACCCCTTAGTGAGTCATAAACATGAAGTGACGAACGTATATAAAAAGAAAGGATGTACGTGAATATCGGTAACAGTTCCACTCGACAGTTAACACCCTAGCAACTGGCCGTGCACAGCAGATCGTACTATTGAAAAGAGATTAAATACGTACCATATCACGTCTAACCTGCAAAAAGATAGAGAGCTAATATGAAACTGGAAAACAGTACGAAAAAACAGCTCTCTATAAACCTTATACATCAAGCACGTTTTGGACTCGAGCTCTGTTACAAAAATGCCACGGATATAGAAACTAACGTAGAGAGCCACCCCCCCCCCAGATATGAGAACATACACCATACAAGGGCGGATGAACTCTTATATAGCTGGAGTAACGAGAAGAGGAAAAAAAGTCTCGCAATCTAAACAGAACTCCCAGTTTCTTTGAGCCACCCTAGCAACCGTTGTGTTGTGAGGTTTCGAAGAACGTTTTTTTGTTTATGTTTTTAATTCCCAAGAATGTGTATGTTATCAACAGTGAGACGTAGAACCGGCCACCGAGCCATCGAAGGGGATAAGAAAGTTTGAGGTGTTTTTGAAAGGAGATGTAAAGAAGTTCAGTTTTCAAAGAAGTTAAAGTTTCACAAGGTTAAGACGACCCCAATCGGAAATTCTATCAGATCAGCGAGAATAGAAATCGAAAATATTAAAACGAAGGAACGAAAAGTAAAAGAGATAGCAGAATTGAAATGAGTTGAAAAGTGAAGGGTGGAGACTTTACAGTATGTGTGGACAGAGTTAGAAGTGCAGGAGATGAAAGATCATTAATGAAAAGTAAGAATAAAGTAGGAGATAAGGACTGAATCACCCTGAGGCAAAAACACCACTAATTATAGTTGACAGAAATAAGAAGATGTCACACTAAAATTCCATCAACCACACCGACCCGCGTAATCTGAGAAAAGTGAATTGGAAATAGCACAAGCTGAAAGAACAAGTAAGATTATTGTATTGAGTATAGTATTAGGAGAAGTTTATTTAAGTTGTATTTATATTAATTCTGAATATAAAAATAATTTGTATTATTGATGTTATGGTGTAATTATTATTATTGTAATTCGCGATGGATATAATCAGTTATTAGTTAATGTGGGATTGATATATTATTATTGCACTCATCATTATTATTCATTTTTATTATTAATTGGGATTATAAGTTTGATGTTATTAGATTCTCAATTCTCTCATTATTTATTTGTATGATCATTATAAATTATATTATATAGTTATTGGATGTAGTGTATAAATTATAAACGTATTATTATTATTTATATTATTATCTATTATTATAATTACATTACTCATTATCATTACGATTATCATTATCATTATCATTATTATTATTATTATTATTATTATTATTATTATTATTATTATTATTATTATTATTATTATTATTATTATTATTATTATTATTATTATTATTTATTATTATTTTATTATTATTTATATTTATTATTTTATTATTTATTATTATTATTAATTTATTTATTATTTATTATCATTATATATTATACTTGCGTATTTATATGTGTGTGTAAATATATTTGATTATTATTATGATTATTGTGATTATTATTATTTTTATTTTTATTATAAATTTGGTAATATTTAGTATTGTTTATTATTATTATTATTATTATTATTATTATTATTATTATTATTATTATTATTATTATTATTATTATTATTATTATTATTATTATTATTATTATTCTTGAAAATGTGGGTCATACTTACGTAGAGACATATAAAGCTCAGGGATGCAAATTATTATTATTATAGTTAATAATGTATAATTCTACTATTTTATAGTTGATTGATGATTAATATTACGATTAATGATTATTATTATTATTCGATATTATTTATTATTCATTTGAGATATTATGAAAATTATGTATATGTGATTATTATTATTATTATATTATTATTATAATTATTATTATATTATTATTATTATTATTAATTATTATTATTATTATTATTATTATTATTTATTATTAATTTTATTATATGTATTATTATTATTATTATTATTATATATATTTATTATTATGTATTTATGTATTTTGTGGTGCTGAATTTATCATTATCATTTTTACTATTATCATTTTTATTATTATTATTATATACTAGCAAGAGACTATTGACATTGTCAGTGAATCAAGCACCTTCAATATCAGCTCAGCTCAACTCGGGTCTTAGAGTTTAGAATATCATTTCTCGCTGCTCTGGTTCATGATTTCCAAGTTGATAAAAATAATAAATTAATGCCCTATGTTGGTTTCTATATCCTTTTATACTACTAATACAATTATTTTATACATTATTATTATTATTTTTTTTTAATATTAACATTAAAATTGCTATAGTTATTATTATTATTATTATTATTATTATTATTATTATTATTATTATTATTATTATTATTGAATTATTATTATTATTATTATTTTATTATTATTATTATTATTATTATTATTATTATTATTATTATTATTATTATTATTATTATTATTATTATTATTATTATTATTATTATTATTATTATTATTATTATTATTATTATTGAATTATTATTATTATTATTATTTATTATTATGTATAGTATTACTTAAACTTAACTTATTATTATTATCATGTTATCAAGTTTGAATTAATGTGAACCGGATTATTATCCATTAATAATGTAGACTCAATTTTACTTTCCATGATTCAATAGCATTAATACATGAAACGGATAAAAATAATAAAAAAATATTATAGAATAAATTAAAAATATAATAAATGTTAATAGAAAAATGAATAAAAAACACGTTTTCTAATATTATTAATAATTATAATAAATTATTTAATATATATAATATTAAATTAAATTGTATTATAATATATTTATATTAATATATTATATTATATATTATAGTTATTATATGCTATAATTGTGTACGAAATTGTTACTAGTATTTGGTACGAGATTGAGTAAGAGATTACATATAATTTGAACTTTCTATACTATATATATTATCTAAATTATTATTATTATTATATTATTATTATTATTATTATATTAATTATATATATTATTATCATTATTCATTATCATTATCATTAAAATCAAATTATCATTATCATTATCATTATTATTATTATTATTTATTATTATTTATTATATTATTATTATTATTATTTATATAATTATAATCTCTCCAATTATTTGAATCTATTATTACTCCATATTATTCATATATTTTATATTATTATTATTATGGTTTATTAAGTATCATGTTAATCTTTTATTATTTCATTATCATTTTTACTATTAACATTATGTTTTTTAATTCGTTATTATTATAACATATTATTATTATTATCATGCTATATTATTATTGACTATTATTATTATTATTATTATTATAGTATATCTCATATTATTATTATTATTACTTATTATATTCGCATTATTATTGATTATTGAGGTTATTATTGATTCCATTATGTATTAATATTATTATATTCTGCAATAGCCATACCTCTAATTACTATTATTATATTTTTTTTATTTTTTCTCCATTATATTCAAAAAAATATATAAGATATTAATTATTATTATTATTATTATTATTATTAATTATTATTTTATTATTATATCTCTAAATCTTATTATTATATTCATTATTAACTCTTATCTAGTCTATTATCTCATTAGGTTAATTGATATTATTATTATTAATTGTTAAATAACAAGTTATTTGGTATAAACTTAAGCAAGGAATCGAATATCTTAGTAGTATTATGAAATATATTTCCTTACTTAGTTTTTAAATTTTTGTCTAAATATTTTAAAAATTTTATATAGAAAAAACATTCTGTAAAACATCTATTGAAAAACTTTATTTATAAAAACATTTAACTGTATTTATTTATCCGTTCCATACTTATTCATTAGATTACTTAACTCTTATTATTTAGATTAATTATTCATTATTATATTATATTATTATATTATGATTATTATTATTATTTATTATTATATATTAATGATTATTATTTATATTATTATATAATTAATTATTATTATTTAAAGTCTGTTGCTCTTAAGAAATTAATAACACGTCTGACTAATGATTATTATTATCATTGTTATTATTATTATGATTATTATTATTATTATTATTTTATTTATTATTTTATTATTATTATTATTATTATTATTATGCATTATTATTATTATTATTAATCACGATAAATAAATTTTAATATAAGTTGCGGTTAGTTGCAGTTGCAATGATCACTATCATTATGATCTTATTTAATTAGTATTTTATTAAATCATTAGCTTATTTTCTTAGATATAGAATTATAAATTATTGCATTTTTTATATTATATAATAATATCTCATTATTATGATATATTTATTCATTATTATTATTATCATTATATATTTAACTATTATTTATTATTAGATTTATTATTTATTGATTATTATTATTATTATTATATATTATTATTATTTTATATTATTATTTATTATTATTATTATTATTTATATTTAGTTATTATTATTATTATATTATTATTAATTATTATTATTATTTATTATGATTATTATTATATATTATTATCATATTCATATATAGTATTATTATAAGACAAATTATTAACTCATTGAGTTATTTATTACTTATTAATTATTATTATAGATTATTTTATTATATTTATTATTATATCTCATCTAGTTTTGAGATATTACTTATTGTATAATATATAATTCACATGAGCATAAAATTTTTTAATTATTATTATTATTATTATATATTATTATGATTATTACAATATATACAAATAAAGTATTATTATTATTAATTATTATTATTATTATTATTATTATTAATAATACTAGTATTATACTTATATTAATATATATTTATCGTAAATATTTAAAGATTTCTATTTACTTCTATGCGAACACACAGGACTTCTTAACTCCTTTATTATCTTCCCGATTTATACTATAATTTTATATTATAATATTTCTCCATAATGGTAGCTACTCTTTACTATTATTATAGGACTTATACAATAATGGAGAAAGTGAAATCTTTATATATATATTGATTTAAAAAAATATTTTTTTATTTACTATTTATAATATATAAAACTTATGTTTATATCATTGAGAGTTTACTTATTTTAATAGTTAGACATACAAATATAGAAGAGCAAGACAGAAATACGTCCACTGGTGGAGGGCCATGTTCTAGTCAATGTAAATATCTTAAATTATTATTTTTAAATGTGTCCAATTACATCGTAAATAATTATTTAGTTTTGTCTGATTCAAGTTAAAAATTTTGCTTTGATTTTATTATTATTTATTATTCATTTTTAATTATAGGTCATGGTATATTTTCTCATTTTAGATATATGTATTGATCTTCTTCTAATAAGCTAATTATATGAGTGTAGTTATTGATCTACTTTATTTTAGTGATCTTTACTGTACAGTTATTTATTAAATTATATAATTATTATTAATAATTATTAAAATTTGTGATAAAATTATAAAATCTCGAAAATTAAATCTTATCTTATTAAGTAATAGACTCTCACTTATATATAAAAAAATATAATACTAATAATTATATAATAATATAATATATTATTAATTAGACTTTCTAATTCATTATTATATTATATAATATCACTATATAAATATATCACTATATTATTATATATAGTAATTTTAATATTATATATATATATTACAAATTAAAAGAATTAATAATTATTAACTCATTTTATTCCATTGATTGAGTGAATGAATTAGAAGGATTTTACAATCTCCTGACCAAATTAATTTATTATTAAGTATTAATATTAATTAATTCAAGAAGTTTCATGTTGCCATTATTCTAAAATTACAATATTTAATCTTGTCCCTAGAGTTTTCAGATTATCGTTTAATTTTGGTCTCATTTTTTGCTATTTAAAAAGAGAATCTTAATATTTAATTACTCATAAAGTGCACTAAAAAGGAGAAAAATTCCGTTTAAAATTTCTTGTTTATATCAAATCTCTAATAAATATAAAACTTGAGAATAAATTTTTTTCATCCGCTATTTACTTAAACAATACTTTATTGCGTATCCTTTTTATAAGAATAAATGTGCAAAATTATTCTCTCTCTCTGTCTACTTTGTCTCTCGGTCTCTGTCTCTGTCTCTGTCTATTTGCATTAAACATTTTTTATGTCACTGTCTAGGTCTATGTCTCTGTCTCTGTCTCTGTCTCTGCCTCTGTCTCTGTCTCTGTCTCTGTCTCTGTCTGTCTGGTCGTCTGTCTGTCTGTCTAGCTACATGTATCTTTTGTATCTGTCTGATTCTTGTATTTCTATGTTATTAATCATGTTCATGTTCATTATTCATTATGTATTTCTTTTAGTTCATTTTGATTATTCTTCTTTATATCTATTATTACTTATTTCTCTCTACTTGATTCGATTGACTTATTTACATTATTATTATTATTATCTTATTACATATTGTTAATTCATTCAAATCCTAATAGATTAAACATTTTTCTATACCAATACAAACCAATATACTATAAATTCACAAATTACGTTAGAAACATCTCCTATTCATACTCTCTTTCTCACCTTCTCCTTCCTTTCTTTAACTACTACACTCCTCCTTTCAACTACAATCTTTACAAATCATATATAATACATAATCACAATCCTAACTGTGCGTGAACATAACTAAATCCTCAGTATCTCGATCATGCTCTTGCCATATAACAATATCACAAATAAGCTCAAACTTTACTATGCGAATGAGCGTGTCTCATGGCGATCATATACATACCACACATACGTAAACAATAAGCTATTATACATATTTTCACTTCATAATTAAGTGCTGCTCGTCTCTACTTCTTCTCTGCTCTCACATGTCTTCTTGTCTCTATCGTGCGACTATCTAATCCTACTACTCTCGTGCATATCCTCGTGCTCACTCTCTCGTCTCTCACATAGAAGAGAATGATCATTAAATCAAAGAAAAAAACAATAATACTGTAAATTAGTACACCGTGAGTGATTATCTAATTAAAACTTAAATTCGTATAAATTTCTATCCAATAAGTAAAAAGTTGTGGTATAAAATACTAATATAACTAATAACGCAACAACCAACCAACTAAAAAACAAGGCTTATCTGTTGAAGTTGATCGAGTTGAAAGAAGATATTCAACTTGACATTCCAAGTCATATTCTGGAAAGTTAATATCTGAAAAGACCGATAACAAAAATTATTACATAAGGTAAATCTAGGAGAAGTTGGAAGCAGTTTGAATTTTCTTTAAACTTTATTATATTTTCATCCTTTTTAATAACGAGAACCTAATAAATTATTTTAAACGTTAAGCACAATTAGAGACAACAATCTTTTCTTTTATGTCATCCTTTGAATCTTTATAGGTACTTCGCATGTTAAAAAAATTATTTTTCTACGCATATCATATCTAATATCATATATCTATTGTTGGTAAGGTTGCTCACATGGGTAGAAACTTCACTAGAAAGTATTGCTTTTGTTTAAACTGGAATAAAAGCTAATTATTCTCACGAAATTAAAATAAAAGATTGGTACTGCAAAATTACATATAGGAGGAGTAATAGGTATAAAATATATTGATTTAATACTCAAACTGATTTTGAAAAGATTGGGAATTTAATGTGGAAGTATAGATATTTATGTTTCCGCTATTGTTGACGGAAAGATTAGATGAATAAGGTATTCGATGACGAGAGTCACGATGATGATGTTACGCAAAAGACAAGTAAGTACACGAGGCATCTGACAAGAGCACGGACATAAGCTTGGTACTTAATGAAGAGAGCAAATAGCAAGTGGGACTTGCGAGAATGCGCGTGTTGTGACTGATTAGAGGAGGAACAAGAAGAGACAGGAAGAGAAAATGAGGAGGTTAGGGTGGATTTGGGCGTGAGAAGCGTGGTAAAGCTTGTGGAGAGGGGACAGCTGGGTGGGTAAAGGACATGTTAAGAGATAAGAGGAGCAACGAGTGCCCAAAAGATATCTGGATGGATATCGGAAGGGAGAAGAAGTGTGGGAAGACTAAATCGATGGGAGCAGAACACGTGACGTGGAAATGATGAAGAGTGACAGGTAACATCAGGATGGTGTAGGACGCATGGTCTGAGATGTGAGTATTGTGGAAGAAGACGTGGATGAGTAGTTTCGTGCAGACAACTGACAGATGCATGCATCTATATACAAGAGATTGTAAAATGGTGAGTATATTATATTATATATAAGTATATATATAGATAATGATGTAATATTTATATTATTATATATATATAATATATTAAGAATATATATATAATCATTATATTATATATTATATATATATAATATATATATATATTGGTGAATTTGGTTTAAAACTACAAATCATATCTCAAAAAATACGATTGCTGGAATCATGGTAAATTTTAGTGCGGAAAAAAACTATTATTCCAAAATTACAATTTTGATTTATGAGGATGAGATTTGGGAATCTGGTTATAATTGATAGAGTGAGGAAATATGGTAAAAAAAAAAAAAAAATTATTGTTAATATTATAGTAAAAATGATTAGAGAGCTATTTTAGAGACATATTATTAGGTAATGTTAGAAATAATAGACTTCTATGTACATTTTGGCTTTTTTTAACATAAGAATCACCAAGGGGAAACTATAGCAGATGACGGGAGTCGGGGTTTCGGCTGCGGGGAACTACAGGGGTAGGACTATTCCCCTCCGGGGAGGTCACCGGAACTCCGCCGCTCATTGGTATTTGGTGTCGCGGGGGGTTTCTTCGCCTCCCTACGGGTATGGGGAAAACGAGTTCGCCTGTGTTCCGTCGATTAGTGAACGGTCCCTAGGATTTGGCCGTGTAATACCTTTACAAATAATATATATATAGATATCTATGCCTGCTAATAATATGGGCTATATTTATTTGTAAGTTTATTTATTTTTATTTATTGATTTTCTTGTCGACCTAAACTAAAATTTTAACAAGGGTTCAAAAATGTATAATTCTTTTCGGTAAGCCTATTTCTAGTTTTTTTGAGATATAATTTTTTTTTATTTTTCTAACTTTTTCTTTACAGTTTCCGCAATAAAATTTTACTAGGATTCCTATTCCCTTTACCTTTTCCCTGTAGCTATTGTGTTTTTGGAATATGAGTTTGTGAATGTTAACAAACCAAATATCATCATATATATATTATATAAAATATATATATATTGTATATATATTATCTTATATATATATAAGATATATATATAATAGTATATATTATTTATAGTATATATATATTTAGTATATATGGTATATAGTATAATTATATATATTATATATTATATTATATATAATATTATATATATATCATATATATTATATATACTAATATGGTTATGAAATCATTAAATTAATTATTTACAGAAAGAATATGTATTCCAGACACTAAAAAAAAGGAAATGAAAAAAACACAATCTGTATTTCTGATAAATATTTGAAGAAATCCAACTAAAGGTAATTTTAATTTTTCTTAACATTTAATTTATATCGAATTCCGGATTCGGATTCGGATTCGGAATTCAAGCTTTATTACCATGGATTCGGATTCGATTCGGGATGTCGGAGAATATATTTTCACACGCGACCGTCGTACGGATATCGGGGCTTCGGATTCGAATCCCAAACGGTGTATGGATTCGGATTTCGGGTTCGATTCGAACATATTCCACACTGAGATTCGATCTCGGTTCGAATCCAAACGATTTGCTGGATTAAGCATCACTGATAAATAATATAATAGTATACTATATACGTATATATATAATAATATATTATTATATATATAATTATAATATATACCTATATATATAATATATATATTTTATGCTTTGATTTAATTATTTAAATTTGAGAATCGGTAAGCATACAATATATCCTATATATATATAGTATATACTATATATACTAATATATACTCATACTCTATATATATAATAGTTACATATGTACTATTATATGACTATAAGTTAATGATATAGCATATATATAATACGCATCGTTAATTGGTACAGCGCACCTCTAAAGAGCCAACAATCCATATCTCAGAACTACAAAGCTACACGGAAAAGGAGATAATTGCTGGGATTACCCTGGTCTAATATTTGTGCGGAAAATGTAAAATAAAATCTAATATCTATATATACTAATTATATATTTTATATATAAATATACTATATATATATAATATACTCATCAACACCTCATACTACATAGATATATCTATATATTATATATATATTAATACTATTAATCTCAAAAACTAAAATAGTACAGGGAAAATAATACATTTTTGGAATCTGTAAAAGTTTAGTTAGGAAAATTACAAAAAAAAATAAAATAAAAAATAAAAATTATTCTTCAATATATTGATAATTAATAAGAATTAGAAAGCTATTTGGAGAACTTATTAATTGGTTAAACTCTATTAAAATAATAGACTTTCCTATTAATTTTTTGCTTTTTTTTAACTAAGAATACCCAAGGTTAACGCAACGTGGCAGGAGTGGGGTTCTCGGGCCTTCCGGGCTACGGGGTAGGACTAATACCCTTCCGGGGAGGGTTCGTAACCGCCCGATCTTTGGTATTTGGTGTGCGTGGGGTTCCTTGCGCCTCAGTACGCGGATATGGAAACGTCCCCTTGTTATCCCGTCGGCTCGAGCCCCTACATTGCGGTGTAACTACCTTTACAAATAATATATAAAAAAAATATGCGATTTTTTTTTATTTTATTTTTTTTATTTTTTTTTTGTATTTTCCTATTAAATTTTACAAGGATTCAAAAATGTATTTCTTTCCGCTGTAGCTATTGTAGTTTTTGAGATTGATTTTTTTTTTTTTTTTAAGTTTCCGGTAAAATTTTGCCAGGATTCAAGCAATGTATTCCTTTTATCTTGTGCTATTGTAGTTTTGAGTATGGATTGTGGGCTTTCTATATCTATAGTTATATATATAATTATAGTATAATGATTATATATATTTAATATAGTAATATATATAATAGTATAGTAATATATATATATATAAATATATTATATAGTAATTATGTCTATATATTATATATATATATATTATATAGTAAGAATATATATTATTTAGTATATATATATAAATATGATAGTATAATGAGTATATTATTATTATAATATATTATATAGATATATAGTTATATAAGTATATAATATATTATATAGATATTATATAGTATAGTATAATATATAATATTATATAATATATATTAATATATAATATTATATATACATATATATAAGGTTAGTAATAATTTAATATATCTATTATATATAATATTATATATATTAGTAATATTAATTATTATCATTTTTAAGTTCTTCACCTAAAAATTTACAAACTTGTATTGTGCAAACGCATTAGTACTTTTGTAAAAGTAAAATGTGTATAAAAAACGGATGAAAATTATATATACTTATATATTATATATATATATATATATTATATTATATATATATATATATTGGTGTATATTTAGTATTTATTTGCCATAGTATATAGTAAAAGTTATCGGGTTTATAAGGGGGGTCGATCGGGCGGAGCCAGAGCCGGAGGCTGATTTCGATGGAGCAAAAGCGGCTCGGTTTGAATTTTTTTGAGTATATATAATAATCAATCAAATAATAATAATAATACTCATAGTAATAAAATAAATAATCTAATATAATATAATATAATAATATCAATAATAAACTTCAATAATAATATATTGCACTATAACGATACCAATCAATAAATTAATAATGAGCAATAATATAATAATAATATAATAATAATAATAAATTATATAAATTAATAATAAAATTATATATAGTAATAATGAATATAATAATAATATATAAATAATATTATTAATAATAATAATAATAATTATATAATAATGAATATCTAATATATATAAAATGAATGAAAATAATAATAAGTAATAATAATAATATAATAATAATAATATATAATATCAATAATATAATATAATAATATCAATAATAATATATCATTACAATAAAATACAGTAATAATAATAATTAATCAATAAATGATAATAATAATGAATAATAAGATTAATAAAACGCGAATAGACGGTAGGTTCTGTCAGCAGCTGTTTCGGTTGGGTTTGATCTCAGACAACAAATGCTCACCGAATAAATAATAATAAATCTTTTGCTTCAACGTTAGGCCTAATCTTCATCGAAGCTGGGAAAAAAGTACGTAACCAATATTTTCGCGGTCAATCCCTCGGGGCACTACCCCTATATGCACCCTAGCGATTGAAAACTCAGTGGTATCATTTAGCAATTATTCAGAATAATATATAAGTTTATATCGATACTTTTCTGCATTTTAAGGAGAAATACGGTGTTATCCTCAGGTGATTATAAAGACGAACTGCAAGCTTTCATTCTTTTCGGTATGCCATAATATCGCATCTTCTAAAACACTCCGCAACCTTACTCATATTTTATTTATCGAATGCCTTATAATAAATATATATAAATATATAATATATGTAATAATATACGTATATATGTATATATATTATAAGTTATATACTATTATATATATAGTATATATATATATATTACTTATTATATATTAGTATAATATTATTTTATTTATGTGTTATTATATAATATATTTGACGGGGTTGACACGAGAGGGTGCGGTGGTGGGTGTGGTGCAGCTCCTGTTATAGTGGGGTGCGGATGCCGGTGCGGTGCGGTGAGGTGCGGTGCGGGCGGTGAATGCCGGTGTGCATCAAATGTCAGACGATTGGTGGGTGCGGTGGGGAAGAAAATAAAGTGCGTGTGGGTGCTTTAGCACGAAAATAATTAAAGAATTGGTTGGTTCGGTGCATTGCGTTTGCGCGGTGCCTGTGTGGTCCTTTGGATCTCACTTTCCGGCAACCAGTTCGAACGACCTCTAAAATAATTGAAAGGAATATATAACTATTTGATATTCTTGGCCTTTTTTTTATTTAGATAGATTTTATTAGTATATTCTATCTATATTTTATATATATTATATATTATATATATATAATATATATTTAAATACATATATATATATATATATATATATAATATATAGTATTATATATTATATATTTATATTATAATATATATATAAGTATATATTATATAATGTATATAGTATATATATATTATATTATATATAAATAAGTTTATATATATATAGTATATATTATAATAATTATATTTATATATTATTATATTTCTATATGCCTTGACCTAGCCACCCCCCATGATACTTGCCTACAAGAATTTCATCCAGAGCAATAAAGAGACGCAATCAGAACAAGAGTTCTCACACCAAAGTTTATTTTATCTAGTCAGAAATTAACCGATGTAAAGACAGCCATATACATTCAGACTGCAATACAACTTAGCGACGTCTGAATATTCTATTACCGAGGTTTTAATTCAAAGATATAACATGATACTGTAACATATTTTATCATTTCCCACGCATGAAATCTATCTGCCCCTCATTAACTGGTACAGAAACACAAAAACTAACTACACTAAGAATGAGGAGTTGTAAGTAGCGATTACTACAACATGAATTACATATTTAAGTACATAATGGATATATAATGGACATACGTATCTCTACTCCTCCAGCAGAACGTTCAACCATTTCTTCTCCAATACAATGTTGCTGCAACTGAGCTATATATATAGAGTAACGGATGCCTTATCTATAAAGAGATATTCAACTAATATCTGCAGAAATATTTCACATGGGAGTAACTCACCAGCCATTATATTTCTACTACAGAGTTGCTTATATCAGCATAACAACAAGAGTAATCGATCGAATAGACATTTCGCTCCAGAGAACTAAACAATTATATGGTTTTATAAGGCCCATTACTAGTACATGTACAAGTAAAATATTTGAGACTTAATTCTACGATGCGCCTGATAGAATAGTTAATTGGTGCTGCATGTACCGTATTAGAGATCCTGCGAAGGGGGTGATATTGGTAATGGAGATGCGATTGACTTTGTTATGGGGTCGTGTATATAGATATAGTATATATAGAGGAGAGTAGATCATCCGAAGTTCTTTACGTCTTCTCTCATCTTCGGGCCCCTAAATGGATGGTTTGATTATACGGTTCGGAGGGTTGATTGTCTGGCATTATGGGTGTGTAATGTTTATTGGTCACAGTAGAGGGCCAGCTCCTTAACTCTATCTTTGTTCCTGTTAGATACCATCCAATATACGAAGGCGATTCGTATTCAGTGGAACTTGCGATGGTCCGCAGATGAGCCTTGAAGTTATAATGCCATGGTGTGCTACTGCTTTCGTATCTTCGTAAGGAATATCCATAAAGTTATACTTCGCTTTAAAACCATTACAAGTCTGCTCTGAACCGGATTTTCAGGGAGATACCAGAAGCCTAATTTTCTGGATTTGCAAACTAGTTCAATAACATGCCTTGATATTTCTTAACGATTCATTGCAATGGGTGCTGGCTTTCCCTTACGAGAAGGGTATATCAACTTGGCTATTTCGTCCCATTTTGGCTTGGCACTTAAGTCTCTCACAAATCTTACACCCTTGCTTTGCTATATATTAAGGCGTTCAATTTTGCTTCCTCTTATTCGTAGTTACGGTGATTTACACGCCAAGTGTTTACTGTACGTCTAAAAAAGGGTAGTAGTGGCGTCGCTCTGCAACGCCAACCTCTCCTATCCCAGCTGTTAATTTTTATGCAGAATTAATGGCTATAAATGGGATGCTTTTTCCGAATTCTTTTTCTTGAAACCCAAGAAAAACTCTATAATGTATTTATTCCACATTCGTCGCGTGCTTTCGAGGGTGCTTGAAAACTCCCTCTAATTCTAAAAACAAATTAGTATCCGTTCACAAAATTTTTCAGCTACTCATCAATCGTATGAAACTAGTGCTGTGCTATGTGTGGACCGTCTTATGTAGGTAATGGTAATGAAATCGCTGATAGAAAATCCTATAATGTTTCTCTTTTTTTTTTAAGATGGCTGTTCCAGGTACACATCTGGATGGTCCATTGTGACGAAAGGCGTGCTCCCAAGAACTGTTTGGTATCGCTGTGCTCCGACATGGCTTTACAGGGAAATATATAAGCCGAACATTTGGTGATTGTACTTCGTCCACCGGATGAGAAGCGTGTTACACGAGGTGATTACTGTTGTAGCTGCTTGTAGTATGTGGCGTCTCAGCCAATGATCACGTACGGTGCAGTATAATGTCACATGGACGTACGCTCGTCATTTATTCGCGTAATGAATAGTGTTCTTGGTTTGCGTGTAACATAGGCCAATCTGTTCGTTAATCTATTGATTGTTTTCCAATAACTCGCATTTTGCCGTCAATATTTTTGACTTTTTGATCATAAAGATGTCCTTTAGAAATAGGTTATTCGCAGATTATTCTTATTGAATTTTCTCAATTTACAGGATGTTTTCTGGGTTGAATCTTAAATTGAATTTCTTTAGAGATACATTGATTTTGTTATGTAAATTAGGATATTTTAGTGTAAGGATATAATTATTTATTGTATAGTTTTTTATTTATTTTTGACTGATATTCATTTCAGCTAGAATTCAATTTTTTGAATTAAAATATGTATATGAGAACATCATGGAGTATGATTAATTTAACCCAGTGTGGCTGCTTCTTTTGAGTCGTGGTGGGTCCTGTACATTGATAAAAATGGTAAATAACAAAGTCCGACATCAATTATTAGAAGAAGATATCAATATTCTCTCTCATATTCTTTTTCCTGGCTGTCATTGTATGAGGATATTAATAACTAATCTTTAGGAGTGTATATACAGAGGATGAAAATAAGTGTTGCCGAGTATTTTATAATGATATCTTTGTTAATGATTGGAGTACATGATACAATTGTTAGAATAGACTTGTCTTGAGATGGGAAGAATAATTTGTTTATATGAGTAATGGGTATAGCAGAGAGATTTATTAGTTCTTACAACTTATCTAAATTTAGAGTACCGTCTTGTATTACTGAAGTTTAGAGAACTTTAATTCTGGCCTGTTAATTTTATTTAGTTCTTGCTGGCCGTGGTCGATTGTTAAAGTGTGCACCAATTGACTACTTTTGGAGAACTTCGTTGACTTTGTATGAGGATGTCAAACATTTCTATATATGTGACAACGGGTTTGGTGGTTATCAACTCAAAAGAAAAAATTTTTTCAATATTGACAAAACAACTCTAACCCTGGACAATGAATATCATATAAGATAGGTTTTCCTTTCGCAAAATTAACCATTAAATACGTCCACGATAGATTATTATTGCTGAGTCGTGAGTAGGTTCAGAGCACGATACAAATGTCAATGGCATGATTACTCAGAGGAAACAACGATTTTGCATGTTGGAGTTGGAAGGAGTTCGTTTGGTGGGAGAAAGCTTACCTCCATTTGTGGGGGAGAATGAGGGTTTATTTAAATGTCTGAACTTTAGTTTTAACCTATCATACATTATTATTTAAAATAATTTCTTTAGTCATTTCTTTATTAGGATAGGGTTAAATATTTGGCTCGAACTGAACATCCCCAATATTCACCCTAAATAAATGGGCATGAAAAATTCGGAAATTATACGAATTTTGACCCTATGAACACACAACACTGTAGCTTTTTTGTCGCTTAACGGTGTTGTTCTGGTGTTTTTCTGAGATCATGTAAGTTATTCACTTTCAGAATTTTAAATTTTCAAAACCCCTTTGTTTTTGACATTTGTCGTATCAAATTCCAGAATTTTTCGAAATGCTTCAAACTTGAAATATACATAGGTAGGTCCATTACCTACAATAGTATTTTAGAAGAGGTAACTTTTATCGATTTTTAGTTTTTGTGTCAGCGTGTTCCAACTTTTCCCAACACCCACTTTTTATTGGATTTTAAAAATTGAAAATTGGGATATATTTTTTTTCCTAGTTCAAGTAAGCGTGAATTGGTAAAATTTTCAGGAGCAGTATGTAGTTCGAGGGAGATGAGAATGTTTTTTACTTTGAAATCTTCTTTGCATATGCATTAGTATTGGATATGTTCTTAATGGAAATTTTTAATAAAAAAAAAAATTATATTGAATTTTTTAAAAATATTCCTTTAACATAAATTTTATCTCAGTAGAAAAGATGCTCTCCTCCAGACTAAACAGCCCTTGAAAATTTGATGTTTGATCGAACAGAGTATAAAACAATATCCATATTTTCACATTTTTATCAAACATCTTGAATTTTTGGAAAGAGAAAAATTAAGATATATTTTTTTCTACTCTAATGAATCAAATCAAGTGTTTCAGGTTGTAAAGTCTGCGAGAGCATTTGCTTATTGGATAATTTTTGTATACTAAGTAAGAAAATTTTAAAAAATTTGATAATTTTTTTTGTTAAATTTGTTCCAAGAAAAAAACTAATGCATATACAAAGAATTATCTCGATAAATTTGCATTCCCCGACTACTAGGCTTGATGTAATTTATCCACTTCGCAAACCGAAAATTATCGATTTTTCATTTCAAATAAAAAAAAGATCGGTTTGGAGAATTGGGAAACGTGAGCCACAGCTAAAAATTCGAAAAAAGGTAATGGATTTTCATATTTTCGGTTGGAAGTCAGTTCGAAAAAATTATCTGGAAGTTTGCACCGAAATGTCAAACATGACTTTTTAAAATTGAGAAGTTCTTAAAGAATGACTGTACAAACGAAAAACGCCAGAAAAAACGTTCTTAGAGGGCAAAAAAGTTACCAGGTTTGATTGTTTATAGGGTCAAAATAGTCTGAAATATGAATTTTATGTACATTTTTAAGAGAGGTGAAAATTGGCTCAGCAGCGAAATGTAGTATTTAAATTGAGTAGTGTGTTGAAAGAGAAGATACTTCGTTAGCCGTACAAAACAAGAATGTTAACTTGATTGAACAAGATCACATTAATATAATTTCTGTATTTGCTCTAATCAATCCTTTAGTGATTTTTCGTTTCATTGTCCTATTTTTGTATTTAATATTAAGTTTTCAGAGTATCTGCTTCGTCTTTAAAGTTAGAATTGGATCTTTGATCTTTTATACATTTTCTTTCTACATTTTCGTTTTGTTTTTGTGCTTAGATATTTTTACCTGAATATCATCATGCCTTCGAGAATAATTTGGATTGCATAGTGTAAGGTTTCCGTGTCCTGGGAAACATATGAGTAATCCCCAACCAATGGTTAAGGATGCAGATTTGAGAAATTGCTTCAACAGTTTATTTCGAGCGAATATACTCAAAACTCTGTCTGTAAAATTTATTATTGATAGTAAAAACATTTTGCTTCATGCATGTCTCAGTAACTCCATTCTAATCAATTTCTACAAAGGTTATTAAATTTTCTAACAGTTTCATAGAAATCTTCTAATGATTCCCCGGTTTCCGAGAGGAAATGAAATTTAGTTTTTCATATCTTGCGCATAGAAGGTCAATGCGATATTAGCTTTGCCTATACGTGACTCTTTAATATACATACAGAGCGTATAATAGTAATATCCTTTACAGAAAGTATATATATATATATTAATTAATACTATATATATTATATATTTTAAGATTTATTTATGTATATATATTATTATCTATATTATATTATATATATATGATTAATTCTTTACACTTTCTAAAGGAAACAATGTCGCTGTATTTTAATATATTTTCAGATTTCTATTGTTTTATTGTTGATTACAAAATTAAGATATGTACGGTGTTAATCTGCATGCAAAAGATGTTGTAGGTAGTTTGGAGAAATTTGATAAAGGGAGTGGTGTTAGCCAAGCTTTACCAGTGTGGAGCAAATGTTAAGCATTTGAAATTTGTTTGTCTGGGTCATAGAGTGGCATAGAGAAAAATTGAGAACTGTGTAGATAGGTGTGTCAAAGAACCCACTTCTATGGAGGATGTAGTGTGATTGAGAGTTCAGAAGCAGCAGATTGATAAGAATGAAAAACTCCTGAATTCAACCATTTGAAATGGAGGAGTGTTAGTGATCACCTCCCAGATGCGTGAGGCCATACTTGTACGGAGCGAACTGAACCTATAAGATAACACTGAGATGGCGTGAAGAAATTTTTGAATGCGCTCAGAACATGCACCCAAACTTTAAAAGCTGTGTTTAATAAGGAAAAACAGATAGGACTTCAAATTATAGCTGTGTGAAGATTATTGGAGTGGAAGATGGAAACTGAGTTTTTGTGTAATTGAAACAGCCTTGATCTCATGCTAAAAAATTTGAGAAGATTAGAGTGATAGGTGGATCGAATGGTGCCTCTTAGCGTGGCTAATTGTTGTTTAAAGGAGTCTATTAAAATGAAGGGAGTAATGAAAGGTTGAAGTTTGTCGGAATACGGAGTGGAGGATTATGTGAATGAAGTATAGGAGGTCTTTTATGAAAGGTAGAAATAGCTAGATAAAACAACTATAAGTTGCACACCTATTTATCGATTGAAGTGAGCGGTGGCATTCGCTCAAATGACCGAAGAAAGAGGATCAAGAACGAGAAGGACTAAGAAAGAAGTCGTCAGTAGAGAGTTTTTGCGAAGACGTATGGCAATCAGAGATAAGATTAAAGATTAAGATGTTCAAATTTCTTGCTAAGGATTAGATTTCGAAAAACTTGTCTGTGTATCCTTGTGAGAGATAGGGTTTGAAAGTTTTTTTTTTTTTTTTTTTTTTTTTTTTTAAAAAAAAGCCAGTTGTCACACATCACGGGCAGAGCTATCAGGAGGGGTGATTCGACAGATGATTCCAAAATAGGAGATCCTTTTAGAACACATTTTTCAATCTTCAACTAATTTGCTTCTTTTTCTTAGGGCGGTTTGATTAGTTATTTGATTTTTCCTTGATTTCTCCTTCCGGATTCCACAAATGGACTGCCCCATGTGAGTAGGTCATTATCATGTTGTTCATTTACCAAGGGGGATTGGCGACTCTGATCCTCTTCTTCCGGATGCGGACTAAATCCAGGAAGTAGGCTCACTCTTTGGCTTAACCTAGACTTTTTTCTGCCATTCCCTCCAGAAGGAGCAACTGCAGAAGGGCTATCCAATAATATTACATGCATTTTCATAGATTAAGTCGATCAGCTCGATGATTTTCAACCCCATGACGTAAAAGTCTGATTCTGTAGGTTACTCGTTGATTTTCAGACCACAGATTGATTTTTTTTTGGATTTCTCCTTCTAGATTCAAATGGACTGCGTAATGTGAGTAGGTTATTTAGATGTTGTTCATTTCATAGGGGTTGGCGACTCTGATCTCTTCTTCGGATGCGACTCCCAATCCGGGAGTAAGGCTTCCTTATTGGTAACCTAACGACTTTTTCTTCCCATCTAGAGGAGCATGCAGAGGGCTAATTACAATAATATTACATCTGCATTTCATGGATTTAAGTGGAGATTCTCAATATTTTCACATGATGTTGATTTTCACAGTTTGATTATTTTTTTGGATTTCTTCCTTCTAGATTCCACAAATGGACTCCCATCTCAAAATATTAAGTAAATAGCATGTTGTTATATTAACAGGGGGTATTGAGATTTCTGATACATTTCCTGATGCAATCATCTAGGGATAGGCTCACCTGTTGATCAACCTATTTTTTTCTTCCAAGTTTGATATTGGTTCCATCATTTTTTGTAGCAGGAGCACCTTTCCAGAAGAAGGAACCCAAAGTAGAAGGCGAGAGAACTGAATATTTAATAAGCAAATCAAACTTTGAAGCATAAATTTTGAAAATCACTAGTGGAAAATGGTCAAGACAAATGACTCTTTCTAATATTAGGATAGAGCAGATATTTGGAAGAAATTACAATAGTTGGCATACTATATTATATATGTTGGGAGGGAGGTGAGAAGAACGGAAATAGGATGTAATGCTTAAGGAAGAAATAGAGGCAAAAGAGTTCAGCTTTTGTTGAAGATTAAACGGCAGTTATGCCTGGAAAATACTAAAACAGGGCAAGAGGAAGAAGCAAAGTAAGAATTTAACATTTTTGAAAATGTAGAAAGGAATGAAAAAGAAAAGTAAAGATTAAGTCCCTCTTCATTCAGAAAAGAATTTTTTTTATTGTTATGACGAGAAATGTGTTTTTCCAGATTTTGGGATGAAATAGTTGCGCAACGAGAAAGTCACGTTAACAAGGTTATCGTTGTTTAAGTTGAAGGTAAGATCATGAGTGCATCTCATGTTCAGAGATGAGGTTTAAAGGGAGAGATGATGTTCAAGAATGAAATTAAACCTTTACAATATCATCGTCACTTGTAAGGAGTAAAAGCCTGACGTACATCAAAACAGCCGGAATCACGTCACTGCACCGCTGGGAGCTGATAATCAAACTGGCTTTAATGGTGAAGTGAGGAGGGATCACTATACGGCTTTCCGACTATTGCGTGATAAATTTTATTACCATTTTGTTATTTTCTCTTTATAGAGGTAGTGTTTGTAACGTAATTGTATTTTATGGGTGTGTGGAGTAGGGAGAGCTTTTCAATGTAAGAAGAAATGATTGGATGTATGAGTGCAAAGGAGAACATTGGGCACTGGAGTGCCATGGGAAGTACTCTAAGACTCCATATATGCCAATGGCAATCTCATGTTTAAGAGCGTACTTTCTTTTCATTATATATTATATTTATATAATATATTCTATATATAATTATAATATAATACTATATATATATATATATATTATATATGTGATATTATATATATATAATATATATATATTATATATATATATAGTATTATATATATAATATATATGTATATATAGACTATATATATATATATAATATATTATATATATATATATAATCTATTAATTTTATTATATATTATATATATTATATATATATAGAATATATTATATATATATTATAATTAATTATAAGTATATTATAATATATATATAATTTATATATTATAATATATATATATTTATATATATATATAAATATATATATATATATCTATATATTATATTATATATATATATATATTAGTATATATAATATATCTATATATATATATAGTATTATTATACTATTATCATATATATATATATATTATTAATATATATTTAATATATATATTATAAATATATTATTTATAGTATATATATATATATATATTATATATATAAATTTATATATTATATATCATCATATATCTATATAATATATATAATAATATTAAATAATATATTATTATAATTATATATATAAATAAATAGAATATTATTATATATTATATTATATATATATATATATTAATATATATAGTAGTATAAGTAATATATATATTAATAATTGATTATTTATTTATATAATATAGATATATAGTTGGGATTATATGTAATAAGTTGAATTGAGTAGTGATTGTAGTTGATAAGTATAGAAGTAGTATATGAGTGGGTAGTAAAAGAATCCTAATATATAATAATATATAGAGCTTGCCAGGACCATAATGTATAGAAGATAATTATATTATAAATTATATATAAGTATAATTATATTTTGACTTACTGGAGTATTATAGTAATAATATATAATGTATACTATATTATACAAATAGATATTAATAGGATAGTGTAGAAGTTAAAGATAATGCATAGACTGAGTGTGTGTAGGGAGATGACTATTTATATACGTGTGATAAGTCATGATGTGAATCTACAGGGAGGCAAGTGTGTTCAAAATAAGTGTGAGTGGAAAGAAGATAAGAGAGGGGAAGAGTGTGTGAGAGTGTGTAGCACTAAAAAGTATATGATATAATAAAGTGTGTGTGAAGGTCATAAGGATATATAGAAGATAAGTTATCTAAGTACTATATCAGTATTGTAAGTTAACTGACGATTTTACTGTATAGTATGCGTCAGTGCAGTGTTATATCTCGTCTAGATACGGTATAATTCTGATCTGCTTGTCTATATACCTCTGATATCTATTCTATCATACTATCTATTCTTATAAGTACTTTTATAACTGCATCATATCTTATAAACATCTAAGATGTGAATATTATAGGATTACCTAATTACTTAACTTTCTATTCTTTACTCATATACTCTATCTAGTGATTCTAATCTATCTACATAATTAGTTAATTAATAGCATGATAATATAAAAATATCATATACGTATATATTCTATAGACTATATTCTATAGGCTATATTCTATATCTTATATATTATATGAATATTACTCTATAGTTACTTAATATATTAATATTTAATATATATATTTAATATTTATATATATTATAATATTATATATTGTAATATTATATCGGTGCGGTTTAGTCGGTGATTGGGGTGGCGCAAAATTTTGGTGCAGTGTTAAGTGCATGATGCGCTTTATGGTGTCGCTTTGCGGGTAGCGAGTGAGCTGTATATATTACGGTGTGATCATTGAAAGCGATGGTGCGAGTGTGGTGCGGTTGGCATGTTAAGATAATAGATTGTGTAGGTGGCGTAGTTACGGATTGGTGCGGGTGGGGCGACCTACTACTTATAGATTTGCGACGTATAATGTACGGTGATGCTATATGTCGTGATCAAAAATCTATAGGTGACTTAATTAACCGTGGATCATACATATAAAATTATTATATTATATTATATTATATATAATATAATATATTATTATTATATATAATTATAGATACTATATAATATACTATAAACTCTAAATTTATATCTATAATTATATATAATATATATATATATATACTATATATAGATATTTATTATATATAGTTAATCATATATATTTGCTAAAAGTAGAGTGGGTTGAACCATACATTTTGGATGTATATAGCAAGAGTTGTTAAGCCTTAACCACGTATGAACAAAGAAACCTGCCAGGTTCCTCTGAAAGCTTTGCTTCCAAAGAGGAGTAAAGGCATGTCGTTGACATCTACGATAGAGAGGATCGTCCCTACATCGGCCAGAGTAAGCATGGGTAAATTTTATTGGGTAGGCTAAGATAGGTATTCAGTATATTGGCACTTAAATCGTGCTTTTATTGTATTTTTTCAAAAGTCCCAAGTGTGGTTTAGAACCTAATAACTTTTGGATGTTATGCAGAAGTGTTACGCTACGCCTTAACACGATGAACCTAAGAAGGAAGCTGCCTGGTTCTCTGAAGTTTGCTTCAGAGAAGTGAAGGCTGTCGTTGTTCATAACCAGTGGTTATTAAGAGGTAACACTTTGGCATAACATCCAAAAAAGGGTAAGGGTTTCAAACAACTCTGGACTTATTGAAAAATACAATAAAGCACGATTTAGCGTCAATTTTACTGTATACTATTTAGCCCGAATAAATATTTACCAAGTGTTTACCGGTCTGACCCGAAGTGGTGGACGGGGAGGCATGTCTTGGAGGTTTTAGATGTCAACAACATGCTTCAATGCCCTCTTTGGAAGCAAAGTTTTCAGAGAAACCTGGCGGTTTCTGTTTATTCTCGTGATGAGGGGTACACTCTGCTAACATCTAAAGGGTAAGGGGTTACACATCTGGG
This sequence comes from Trachelipus rathkii, assembly GCA_015478945.1. Lineage (NCBI taxonomy): Eukaryota > Metazoa > Arthropoda > Malacostraca > Isopoda > Trachelipodidae > Trachelipus > Trachelipus rathkii. The sequence goes on along the minus strand of JABUQX010036393.1, from coordinate 6,864 downwards.
ACTTTTGAAAAATACAAATAAAAGCCCTAATTTAAGTGTTATTTCTGTCTATATAATATATATTATATATATATAATATTATTATATTATATATATATATATATATATATTTAGTATCATATTATATATATATCTATATATATATATTATATATTATATATATATATGTATATATTCTGTATATTATATTATATATATATATATATATAACTTTATAAATGTTATATATCTTTTATTATATCTTATATATAGCATGAAGTGTAGCCTTAGTCTTAGAGTGCAGCGTATGGTATCTCTGCTGATATAATCACTTTATAATATATATATATATATTTTATATATTATGGAAGTGCCAATATATATTATATGTCAGTCTATATATATATATATATATATTATGTTATATTTTATATAATATATATATATATATTATATAATATATATATATATATATATATATATATATATATATATATATTATTATTTATATAATATTATATATATATATATATATTATATATATATATCTTATATATATATATATATATTATCGTGATCTCAGTACAGTTTAGTATATAGTATACTGTTGTATATTTGAGTTTTATAGTAGACGAGTAGGTAGTAATGTATAAATATATTACTATTTTATTAATAATATATTAATATATTAATATATATATTATTATTTATATATATAATATATATCGGTATAACGAGCTCGGAGATGTATACATACAATATATATATTATTATATATATATAGCTATATATTATATAGTATATTTTATATATTTATATATATATATATTATATATATATATTATATATATATATATATGATATATATATATATATACTATATATATATAACGAGTATAAGGGAGAGTCACGGAATACTCGAAGTCGTTGAAATTACTCCATTTTTAATGGTGTGCTTTTCTCTTTTTGCGTTTCATATTCATTTTACACTCATTCTCAGGCACATATTACTTGACACATATTATCACATATCAATATACACCTACTTAAAGTACACACCGCTTCTTGTTGGAAAACTTTAGAGACATACTAGTAATCATACTTATGTGTGGGTGAAAAGATTGCCACATGTATGTCCTGCGTGTCGAAGAAGGCGACTAAGGAGGTGGTAGTTGGGTTGGCTGCATACTATTCTTGCTAGGAATGCTGAATGCATGCTCGGAGATGGTCGTGATCGCCGTAAACGGCCCTTAATTTTCGGCGAATTGTATGAATCGTGATGGGGGACGTGTTGCATGACAGAGATAAAATTGGAAGAGAAGAGGAGAGAGATGATGGATGTACTTAGACAGGTGCCTATTCGGAAGCACGCCGTATCCTGACTGAAAACAAGGATGAATGGATAGCGATTGCAGAAGGATTGCTGGAATATGAAACGCGTGACTGCTGGTGTGGAAAGGAATGAGAGGGGGAGAGAAACGAGCTGGGCAGTTTTGATATGAGTGAATTGTGTACCAGAGCTATGGTAAGACTTTGTGTGTGTGAGTCCTGAATTCTCTAATTGGTTTAATTTCAAGTTTGAATAAAGGTCAAGCTATGTGCGGGTTAGTGACGTATGGTTAATCTTGTGGGAAACGTTGAAGAGAGTACGAATTTCTTTTGGAAAACTTGAAGATGTTTTGATGGGGTTGAGTAGGAGTCTGTCAGATTGATAGTGTTGGGGACCTGAATGGTTTGGAGTAGGTGATAAGAAGGAATGCTATACGGTTGGTTTGGGAGTAATCGGGAAGAAAATGAGAAATGGTCAGGATGTGATTGATTTCTGTAAGAAGAGAGTATGTAATATAGTAATGTATTCCTTTAAAACAAAGTATCATAAGTTATACTAAAGAAGTTGGTGTAGGTAGAGATGGTAATGAAGTGAAAAGCTATTATTGATTTTGTGTTGGTGAAGAAGGGGATTGTTGAAGTATGTGATAGATGTTAATCAGTGAGGGGCTTAGGAAAGGGATTTCGGATCATTATGTTGTTTCTATGTAAAATTAAGTTAGTGGGGGCTTGAAATGGAGAGGAAAGGGATACGGAAGGAAGTGGTAGGAATAAGAGTGAGAGTTAAGTGAACAAGGTAAATAAGGATTATAGTAATGAGTTAAGATCACTTGAAGATAAATCAGTTGAATGTGAAAGAGTTGAAATGAACAAATCTGGAGCAAATGAAGGAAGTAATTGTACTAGCAGTGATGGAAAAAGAAGTATGTGGAGTGTGTGCAAAAGTAGGAAGTCAGATTTGCAACTTATTCTGCTTGCAAGCTATGAATGCTAGAGTTTCGTGAGTGAGCAAGTATGACAGTGATCTGGGAGGAAGGGTGCATGCAAGCGGTTAATAAAAAAGAAAGCGTGGTTTGAATGTAATAAAAGTAAATGATAGAAGTTTCAACAAGAAAAGGATGCTTGGAATTATGGAGTATAGGATTAGAAAAAAGAAATAATAAAAGGTGAATACGTAGATAAGAGGGTAATGAACAGTTTGGAAGGAGGATGAATGGGGATTTACAGGGGAATAGGAGCTCTTCTGGAATAAGCGCGAAAGGTTAAGATGAGAATGGGAACTGCTTGTTGCTATAGTGATATAATCTTAGGTCTTACACGCATGTTATCTACGATCTAAATATATTTAGTGTACTGATGAAATGGATGGTGAGGGGAGTTTGGAAGACACTTCGAGAATCTAAATATTTATCGTAATGAAGAGTGATAGTCAGTGTGTGTGGTTTGATGTTCAAGAAAGATAGTATTTTGAGGATAGGTTTATTAGCAAGGAGGAGGTATGTAGAGTGAGAAAGTTAAAGAATGTAAATCTGCAGTATAGATAATTACATGGTGAAATGATCAAGTAACGGAGGCGAGAACGGGATTGACTAGATTTGGAAGTTGTGTATTAAGCGTTTATGGAGGGTATAGTTCAAGGGATTGGAGGGGAGTAATTAGTACCCTTATAAAAGGGTATGGGAGATAAGGGAACTGTAGAAATTATAGGGGAATAGGTTTATTGAGTGTTGTAGGGAAGATTTATGCTGTTATTTTGGTCGAAAGAATGTGTCGAGTGACTGAAGGACTGATTATTGAAGAACAAGGAGGGTTAGGAGTGGTAGAGGATGTGTGGATCAAATTTTTACATTGAAAAAATGTTTGAGAAATGAGGGAGAAAGAAGAATAATTGTATTTAGGTTTTTTGTTTTTGCAAACGTATGATAAGGTTAATAAGGAAGCTATATGAGTGTTATTGATATATGGTGTTGGTGTAGGCTTCTGAATGGAATCAAAATTATTTATGAGGATAGTGAGGTGTGTGTGAGAATAAATGGTGTCAAAGGTGATTGGTTTATTATTAATAGCGGAGTGAGACAGAGTTGTGTTATGTTTCCTTGGTTATTTAATTTCAATATGGATGGGGTCAAGATAGAATTAAAGGTTGGGGTGGCAGGAAATGATGTTAGAATGACGGAGAATGGAGATGAGTGGAGGGTGCCCTACCTATTATATGCGGATGATTTGGTTCTTTGTGGCGAATCTGAAGATAGTTTGAGAGGATTGGTAGAGAGATTTGCAGCGTGTGGTAAAAGCGTGGGGCTTTGAAAGTAACGTAGCATAAAGTAATGGTTTAGGGTTTGTGAGTGAGATAGTCCTCAGTCGTGAAGCTTTATGTTAGATGGTGAGCAGCTGGGAACAAGTGTCTTTAGTTTAAAATATTTAGGGTATAGTTTGTTGAAATGAAAAAGGGAATGGATGATGCAGAGTGGTAGTAGGAAAGTTTTTGAATGGCAGGAAGGTTGCATGGTGGGCAATTAAATCAGATCTGTGAATGTCAAAAGAATACCTAAGATTCATAAGGAGTGCGCTTAGGTCTTGGCATGCGAGCGTAATAGATTGATGATAACCTGTGTTTAGATGGATATATGTAGTGAAGGCTAAGGTCTGGAATAAGATAGAGATATGAAAATGTTCATGATGATTCAGGATGGACAATATTAGGGAGTGTAGGTGTGGAAAGAATTGATAAAATGAGGGATGGACGTATTAGAGAGTGTGTGGTGTGAAGAAAAGGGTAAACGAGAGATTAAATGAAAGTATGCTGAGATGGTCTGGTTATTTGGAAAGGAAGACATAATAGTCGGTTGGTTAAGGGATGTATAGTGTTTGAGTGTGGTTGGGATAACCGGCTGGGAGCCGAAAAATGTGTGATTGAGTCGTAAAGGAATTGTCTGCAGGAGAAGAACTGTGAGTTTGGAGAGGTGAGAGAGGTGCCTGATAGGAAGAGAGGGGGGGTTTTGTAAAGGGGTCTGGTGTTGCACTACTGTACAGGCTGATCCTACCAACTTGGTGAT
>JABUQX010036392.1:0-15000 GCA_015478945.1 Trachelipus rathkii | reverse complement strand
TTAATAGTTATAGTATGATATAGTAAAGTTTATATATAATAAATTATCATACATATTTAACTTATCATAATTCTTTAAAGTATTTTTTAATCATATAGTAGTTTTTAATAATGTACTTTTTTATATAAAGTTTTAATAATAAGTTATTTAAACTTAGTTATATTAAGTTTATATAAGTTTTATATGAACTTTTTTAGCATAATTTGATATAGTTTTTTATGGTTTTCCAACCCAATTATAATTGATATTTGTATTTGTAACTAATGTAAATTTATGTTTATAAGATATGTATATATCTCTTATACTTTATATAGTATCTTGTACATAGTTATGTATATTTAAATGTTATAAAGTTTAAACGTTATCATAATGTGTACATAATTTTAACTATAAAGTTTATCATTTTTGTGTGTATATATAAATCAAAGATTTACTTTAATTTTACTCTCATATACTCTATGAGTTCAATATCCAGGTTTGTTTTAGGTAGAGTTATAATGTTAGATAATAGGATTATCTATCGAAGTTATTGTAATGTTCTTATCTTAAACCCCCTCAATGTTATCATATCAGTTTTGAGATAAATGCAGGGTTGTTATGTAAATGTTTTTAGACAGAGGTAGTATATTCAAGAGATAGATATTATTGTTATTGTAAAAGCCATTTTAGATAAGTTGTAAGAAAGTTAGGGAGGTTTATGTTAAAGGTTATATGTGAGTAGTATGGTTAATATAATTTATACAGTAAGTTTGTAGTGGTTAGGAAGTTGTTATTAGTTAAAGGTCTAATAACGGGAAAAATAGTAAATGGCTCTGTGAAGAAACATTTCTAATGTATAGTTTTAACATAATTACACTTCGGTCATTAACGCTACTAAATCTATATTAGAAAGATTTGGCATGATATAGTAATAGCAATTCTAGATCTCATAAAGTAATTATATTATTAATGATAGTGAACTTACTTCGAAAACTAGATATGTTTAACAATTTGTGAGAGGTCTAATCGTGACTCCCCTAAAATTGTTAATGTCTAAACAGAGTTTCATAATAGACTCTCAGTTCATAAGTAAAGACGTAGGTAAAGACATAAGCAGAAAACCGTATCTCAAAACCACATTTTACTTATTAACTCTTATAAGATAGATAAAAATATTAGCATTAGAGGTGATATTTTACACACATTTTAGTCATAATTTTTACAACAGAGTTCGAGAACATTGCACCATATTAGATACTCTGGTAAGCTTCTTTACTCTCACTCTCAAAATTATAAAATGTGTATTAATTAATGTTTAGAATTTTATCAAGTCAATATATATAAAGACTTATTATATCATTGACACGTGTCTCTCTCTATAAGCGTATGAGATTTACTTTTACAGGTAACCTGAGTAGTAGCTCTGTTAGAAGAAAAGATAACGATAATTGTCAACGTCCTTAATAGATACATTATCTGTTCAGAATGGAAAGACATAATAAGTCTCTAGATATAGGCTGTTTTAAATTATACCTTAGATTGGTAAATTAAAAAAATAAGTTGCCTAGTGGTCGACTCTTATTACATCTCATGTTCTCTATGGCTCTTTAACAATAATTAGCTGGACTCTATTTTACAATATAAACTCTCTCCAATATATATCGTACCACTCTCCTTGTTATTACGAAGTTTTAAACTAGACTAGTATAGAAAGGTGGGTTCATTCTCGATATAAGAAGCTTCTTGGAATACATTTATGAATTTAATAGACGCTCTAATGTAAAAATGAAAGTGTAAATATTGATTACTTATTAGTTATATACTATTCAATAGTTTAGTTGTTAAGACAGATTTAATTTTAATGTATGTGTCCTAAAGAACTAAATGAATAATTATGTATAACAAGAAAATTTTATAAATATAAAAAAGATTAAATAATACATCTCAGTGATCCTCCTCTCAGTGAGTACAAGTTATTATCAATTATAAATTAAGAATTTAATAATTGGCTCTTTACGTAACTCGAATCAATATCTTGATATTATATTAACATATGGATAAATAAAATTATTAGTATAAAAGCACTATATGTATAAATATATAAGTTAATATATGATAAAATAAATTAATATTCGTGTAGGAGTGTGCTATAATAAGTAAATTAAAATCTCTATATGTAGCTTATAACACCTCCTCCAGATCTTTAAGCGTCTAATATCTCATCTAATTAATACATACACAAAACAATAGACTTTTTCTTAACTATACAAGTCTCGAATACTTGTGTGATATTTTTATGATAAAATTTTACTATATTAAAAATTGATCATTTAATCTTTATATTGGATATTTATCTCTATTACCCAAAGTAGTAATATGATATCTTTATATACAATCTAGTAATAGATTAACGAATATATATAGAGTCGGAGCTTTTTTTATAGATAGTTCACTAATAACGAGTTGTATATATCAAAAGCTTCTACTCTCATTATACTAAAGTACTATATATTACTTAGAGATTACTATACTCAAAAGGAGCATCTGATAGGTCCATCTTGATAGGTGGTATATATATAATCAATGTAAATATATACTCATATCCTAAAAATAAATGTAATACTTTATGTTTCATATGTTTTATTGTTATATAATTTTATATTTAAAAAGAAACTGGATATATTTCATTAAACAATTCAGTTTTAACAACGCACTACCAAAAGAAATCTCACAAAGAGATCTTGCAGGAACGAATTTTACTCTTAACTCTCTATAAACGAAATAAACTCTCTGTTGATGAGTAATAAACCTTGTTTGTTTACTGGTTAAGCACCAATCTTTTCAAGGTATAGAGACCATCTAACTCCTATATGTTCTCATACTACATGACTTGTAGACCTCTTACATTATTCTTTATAGTTATTATAATAAATTTTTTAATATAATGGAATTTATTTTTTCTTGATAATTCTTTGAAAAAAACATAGTTTCTCTCGTTTCTTATAACTTTCAATGAAGAGACTTAATTGGTATGTTGAATGAGTCTGCTAATTTCATATATTAAAGATTCCCTCATATTTCGACCGTCCCGGGGAAGGATATGAACAAATAAATAAGGTAATTGATTTAGTCAAGAATTTACTATAGAAGTAAGTAAACGCTCGACCGTCAGGAAAATTTAATATGTTATAAATTTAACAAAAAATTATAAATATTCGTAATATTATAAACGATAGTTTTATATATCCTATTTACTCAAATCAACACTCGGAATTGCTCAATAACTATATGATGCTCTCTTCGCAACACCTCTCTCTATGACTCTGAAAATACATATATAGTTTCTCAAATACCTTTGTTTAATTCCATATAAAAACAAGCTCTTTGATTCATTAGAATCATTTGATTTGACAGTGGTATGAAGGGGAATTTTCTCCCAAATAATTATTCTAAGACGAAAGCACAATATATATGAGGTTGAATCGCTTTAATTTATAATAATTTATCGTATTAAAATTCGTAAGAACACATTTTTTTTATTTCACTGAGTTTAACAATTAAGGTCTACATATACAAATTAGTTGTCTTTTTATGCATTAATCACTCATATAATATAACGAATTAGTAAAATATGAAAAAAAAAAAATTAGTTTTCAATCAGTTAACAGAATATTTTCATATATCAAACAAATATTCTTAACGATTTCACAATTGGATTAAGAAAAAAAAGGACGTTCAACTGCTGATTGATGCCCTCATTTGCTTAACCGGAAAAAACTGTTACAGAAGAAATATTTAGAAACCAATACAAGCACCCTCACTCCCCTTGCTTTAATGGTATTAGATTTCACAAAACCTTTGACCAATGATTGATCATGACATAACTACTAAGTAAATGATGAACAAAATGGACGGTGCCTATTGAAGGGACAGAAAAACAAACACTACAATGGTTTTTTTAAAAGCCTATTTAAAGGAGAAGATCTCAATATAGTTTTAAAACTAAATGAAACTATTTCAGCCACACTTCAAACATTCAATCGGCGTACGAACCAGAGCTTTCAAAATTCTTGAACCGTTTTTTATTTTAACTCTATATAAAAGAATTGATCTATTAAGTCTCAATGAGCGCTTTTTTTTTTCAGGAGTCTCTTTGCTGACGATACTCCATTTTTAATAAATGACAAAAGAGTGCCGAGTCCTCCTATTCCCCGGTTAAAAGCAACAGACACATTAACACGAAAATAATTGAATGGATTAGATGCTAAAGTATTTCTTTTTTTAAATTATAAATAAAAAAGATCTTACATAATTTTTAGCAACAAACCAATTAACGATTTAACAAATTGTATATTTAGAAATGTAGAATAAGTAAACATAGAACTGAGAAATGAGGATGGCGAATGATAAAATACTTTGGACTAAAAAACAATCGATTGAATAAACTGACACTTTGGTTATATAAGAAAAATATTAACAACCTAGTTTTAGCAAGACTGCACAGAGAGAGATTACAGGATAACATACGGTTATTATAATAGATTTAAGAAGAGAAAAAGTAGAGGATCGAAATTTATGTATCATCTTTACAGTTCTTAGGAAAAATTGATAATTAACTATTTAACTAATAAAAAGTGACTTTCATTAATGTCAATTTCAAACTATATAACGAAGTTGCCATATTTTTTGATACACAAGTAAAAAAAAAATACAATTAGATGTTGCCTGTTCCCAAAGTAAGATGTTACTAACGGAAATATTAATTCTGCGTAGAACCTCCATTTAGCAATTACTAAAAGGGGAGACATTTACAGCCATACCACAACCATTATTCAAAACCTAAAAGAAAGAAAAATAATTATTTGCAGTTTTTTTTACTTTTTTTTTAAAAGAGCTTGGAAGCTTAAAGTATATCACTCCATGAAAGAGATATCTATAAAATTATCAATACAATTGCAATTGTGCACTTCTTTGTCTACGCAAAATATTTTCATTCAAACCAAACCAAGCAGCTAAAAGGCGTGGCCGGTAGCAAATACAAAATAAACTAAAGAAACTGCATAATACTGATCAATCAAACCCTAGCCCTGATTCTGAATAGAATAGGAGCTAAGACAAAAAAAGCCGACTCAAAGCGTCACCTATTAAAGTTGAACCTAAAATCTCTTTTCTTCACAACTCCAAAATTGCCAACGCAAGAATAGTCAAAAACCGGTTCTCAGGAAAGAGAATCCTCTTGAGCAGACAATTCTGTTGTAACCTAAAAAAGAAATATATTATTTAGAAACAGTGTACTAGACTGATCAGCTACATAAACTATTATAACCAAGATAAACTAACACACCAGGAATAAACACTTACGAAGTGTGTGAGTTGAAATTCTAGCTTCAACACTAGGCATGATAAACCATTTATATATTATATTAGTTGATGGTTATGTACGGAGTCTGAAAACGGAAATTTAATTAATTAGTTTAATTATTTATTCTGAAATTAATATGACTGATTATTATTTATTATTATTATTATGTAAGTTAATTAATTAATTTGATATTGATATTCATTATGTATTATTATTATTTTTATTATTAATTCATTATGTTAAATAGATTGAATATTAATCAATTATCTAATTACTCATTCTGGAGGATTATTATTATATACTTAATATAAATATAATATATATAATTATATATACTATATTAGAAAGAATAATAATAATTACTTATTATATATCTATGTATTTTATTAATTATTATTTATTTTAGATGGGGCGGGAATCTCATTTATTATTTTATTTGCATTAAGTTTTATGTATATATTATCGACGCTTCTCTCATTTTATTATTAGAATATCTCTTATTTATTATTAATAGTTTATTGAAACTATATGCGTTTTAACTCGTTTATTTTGCCGATATGTTATTGACTCATAGAATAAAATATATTATTTAAGAATTATATTCATTTAGGTATGATTATTTTATATTTATTGATTTATTGCTTATTTGAGTTATTATTATATTATATTTCTGATAATCTTCCTATATAATGTAAAAATTTATAGAGTCACACTATAAATTACTTGCATTACATTTATTTATAATAAGTTCTCGTCTAAAATGAGAAGTGTACTAGGGGATCTTCCGTTGATTTTCCTCATGTAAACATTATAATTTTGATAAGAGAAAATATAATTCATAGCTATTTTAACCAATGAATGACAAGAATGAATGATATAATGAATAGAAATGAATGCATTTATGATTTTTAAATATACATTATTAATATTTAAGTCTTTATTTTACGTGATTATTAGTTATTAGGATCTATTTTGGAATTCTATTTGTGATATGGTCGACAACTGATAACTAAAGAAGATTTGCCAATGTATATGTAGCTTTTAATTACTTGCATTTAATATATTGAAAATATTATTATAAATCATATATTTTAAAAGTTATGTTATTCATGTGTAAGATTTCATTTTATCTGATTTTTTGCAGAAATGTAATCAAGGTGTAATTCATGTAGTTTATAAGGGTAGTTGTTTATTTTTTTTAGAATATATTATTATTATTATGATTATTAGTAATTAGGCTCGTTATGTGTTTCATTATGTAAAGGTATGTAAGTTTATCTAATTATTTTTATCTTATTATTTAATATTAATTATTCATTATACTCTTTTAATTAAAGTGTTTTATTATTTGATGTTTCATACTATAAAATTTTTACTCGTTATTTTTGAAGCCTATTGATTGTTGTAATATTAAATTTATTTAATTATTAATGTGTTTATTATTATTATATTTATTGTTATTTAATTTATTTTTTTTATAATTTAGTTATTTATTACCCTAATGAAATAATATTATGATAACTTATTTTTTTATTATATAGACGAAATTCCTTCATTTGTGAAATTATTATTTATTGATTTTGGGATTCAGTGGAGTGGATTTGTATTGGTTATTTATATAATTTGATTTTTTATTATTTATTTGTTATTTTATAGTTTTATTTATGATTATGTACCTAAAGTTTGTGGCTGTCGTAGTTTATATTGTGTGTGTGTTATTGTGTTATTTTTCATGGCAAGCCAATCATTGAGCAGGAGAAATAGAAGAGTTGCTGGCTTTGTTATAGGTGTTACCTCCACAACATAGGTTAGATGCACCTCTGGTAAAGTAAGACTTCAAGTTGTTATAAGCTTTATTATATCTACAAACGTATGAGGAACAATATATAATAGTTATTATTAAGTTATTATTTATTATTAGTTAAGTATTTTGTGTATATGTATTGATGTATGTATTTTTTAGTGAATTTATTTTGTTTAGTATGCATACAGTTTATATTATATATATTATTTGTATTAATATATTATTATGTATAAAATTATCCAGAGTTTTAACTGTGATGGCAGAATTGCTTGTACATATAAATTGAGTGTGATTATTATTAATATTAGTTATTTTTTTATAATTAATTGAGAGAGTTGATTTAGCTTTGACTTTTTTATATAGTTCTATTTATTATTAATTCATTTAGTATTGTTATATTAAGTATAGTTTATTCATATATAAATTATGTTTGGTTAATATTATATTGTATTATATATATATATTATCGTGATTTTATAGTTGTACATGATATTTTATTTTGGTAATTATTTTTATTTCATTAGTTTTTCATTATCATGATAAGGCAAATCATATTTTGTATGTATATTGATTCCCTTAAATAATTATTGATGTTATTATTATTAGTATTAGCTTTTGATTTACATTAGTTAATTTTATTTATTATATCTTGTATGGATTAGTTCATAATTATTCATACATTTGATATAAACAGATATTATATTAAAGTTGTTATTATATCATTCCATGTATTAATTCTCCTACTCATTTATAACAATATTGTATTTTATAAATGTAATTTAATGTATTATATTTAATGTACCAGTATATATTATTAACTCATCCTAGCAAGATTGAAGAAACACTTCTGTTAATTAATTAGTGTATTACACAATCCGGAGGACTCCCCTGCCTGAATACATATAATCTTATTGAACAGAATTTAAGTATTTTTTATCTATTATTTATTATTATTATTTATTATTATTATTATATGATTATTGATTAATATTATTTTTATTTTATGTGTAATATATGTATTATTAGTATTATTAATTATTATTTTATATATTTATAAAGGTAGGTATTATTATTTATATTTGTTTAATATTCATATATTTATCTACCTTCACTACGGATGACTATTATATACTTCATTTGTAGATTCTATTTATTTTTCTATAAACTATATAGTGTTTTTAATCTACATGTGTTTCCAAGCCTCTGTTAAATAATTTTATTAATATTATATAATTGATTATTTAATTCTCTTGACTGAGTTTCTATTTTAATATGTTGATTTAGCTAAATTATTAGGTATTCTCTCATTATAGATGGAGTATATTAGTTGTTCGTTTTGTGGATATAGTCAAATAGTCATTAAGACCAGGTTATTCTTGTGCCTTTTAAACCAAAAATTGATCTATAATATATTTTTTATTCAGAGGGCAATCTTTATACTTGTTGAAGTAATTATTTTTGGGGCTCATTATTAGTTACTTTATTCAATTTAAATTGTAGTTGCGTATGTGTAGATTAGTGAGCTCCGCTTTTCAATACGAATTAGAAATGTTAAGATAAGGGATATGTGTATTATAATAGTATTTTATATTAAAAGTATTATACTTATTTTAAGATATTAATTAAATGTTTAATAAGTAGAAACAGCTCTCAATATTTAAAAGGGTTATTACCATAATGTTAAAACCTTATTTTTATAATGTATTATAGTAATTTTCTTGAAAATAATTGCATTTTTTCTATTTTTCTCTCCATATCATTATTATTATTATTCTCTATATTCTACCCTACTGTGTAGCTTTCACTATCTAATTGTATAATTTAAGTTGTTTTTAGTATTATGTGTATTTTATATATTATATATTAATCAAGCTTATAGTATAAGTAATATTATTTATTTACTTATAATTTAGTTTTAATTATTTTTTATATTATTATTATTAATTATTCATTATTATTATTATTACTTCCCATTCTATTATTATTATTATTATTTATGATATATATATGGATGTGAGTGAATGTTATAAATTATTGTTATTATATTATTTATTGAGTATTATTTATTAGCTTATTATTATTATTCTTAATTATTATTATTATTATGTATTATTATTTTATATGTATTATTATTTATTATTATTATGATTATTATTATTATTATTATTATTATTAATATTTATTTTATTATAATATATAATTTTCAATCATAATATATAATAGGTGTATTATATATATATCTTAATATAGTTATATATTATTTTATTTGTATATATATAATTAATTAATATATATTTATGATAATATATTTATTATTTATTATTATTAGTGTGGTATTATTATTATTATAGTATTTATTATTATTTTTAAATTATTATAATTTTGAATTTATCATGAGTCAATAATTTTTTTTTTTTTTGTTGTAAATTTGGTTAGGATTATGAATTAAGAAATTATTGAGATTATGTATTATTTATTTATTTTGGATCTTGTTATTATGTATTATATTTATATTATTAATAATATAAATTAGTTGAAAAAGTACCTCATTATTAGTTTCATTAGTTATTATTGAATTATTAAATTTTTTTATTTATTATTATTTATTATTACTTATTATTATTTTATTTTAAGTGATGTTATTATTTTTAGCTTTGTTATTATTTATTATTTTTAGTAGGTTTTGATATATTATTATTTAAAGACAACATTAAAGTATTTATTAATTAACACACAAAAGCACTATATTATGTTATTTATAATATATTTATTAATTTATTTAATTATTAATATATTATTTAGTTATTTATGATATTATTATTATATATTTTATTATTATTATTTATTTATTATTATCAGTAGTTTATTATTATCATTATTATCACTTATTGATTTATTATATTTTTATTATATATTATATTATTATTATTATTATATTATTTATTATATAATAATATAAATTATTTATTTATTATTTTATATATTAATATTATTATTTTATTTGATGTATTAATATTATTAAATTATGTCTCTCTCAATTAGTGTGTGGAGGTGTGTGATATGAGTGGTCTTATTGATTTCAGCTCTATTGTGTTGTGTATGTAAATTTATGAACGTACAAAAGAATAGCTTCGCTCTTTTGAACGTCGTCAAACTGGGGAGAAATTTTTATGTGCTATCTTGGAATTTGAATATAAGTAGATGATAAATCCCTAATGGGACAGATTTTCCGGTATTTTTTAAAATACTAATATTTTAAATTCAATTATAAATTGGCTATTGTCTCCCAAGTTATTAGGTTTTTGGAGTCTCAAGAGGATCGGAAATGTTTCCACTCTCATGTATCAATCCAATTTCATTATTTAATTATTTAAGTGGTTTTATATTTTTAAAATATAGAAATAAAAGTGTATTAATATTTGCATTTGGAATCAATGACAGTATACCCTTACTAGCAATAAGTTTTTTTATATTTCAACTTTTGTACATATTTTTGAGAAATATTTTATATAAAATTATTATCAGATAAAATATGCTAATGGTGTTGTTACCTAAATAATTATTACTAAGATCAATGTAGAGATTGATTATAATATATAGATTATTTATATTACTTACTTATTATAATAATTATTATTATTATATATTTATTATGTATTTCTATTATATCCTATTTTATGTTATATATATTAATTATTATGTAAGTATATTTATTATTATTTTTTATTTACTATTATTATTAATATATGATATTTGTGGTAAGCTTCTGGAGTATTCCTAGAGAGATGTTTTGTATACATAGTGTTGTTAATATTTAATAATTTAGAAAGAAAAGGAGACTTTATGGTATTAAAGGTTGGAGCTTTGGGAAGCGAATTAGTGAGCGTTATACAATCACTGACCGGGTTTGTTTTACAAGAGCTATTTTTTTTATAAATTATAAATTTAAAATGTTCTATACTCTCCTTGAGAATTAATGAAGTTGCCTAAATGCTTCTAATATTTTTATAAACGGTCTATGTCTTCTATGGAATTATGCTACTATATGGAATAAGCAAAGGAATTATACCCTTTAAATATTATAATGAGTTTTTGCGTTATTCCAACGACTTTGATCACGTGATTTGACGTTTTCCGTAAACAATATTGTACAGTGATAACAATATTTTCTCTGAAGATACCTATTGCGAGTTACGTTGATATAGGATCGATTATTTATATAGGCCACATTCTAAAACTTTTTTAATGCGTTTGATAAGTGAATCACGAGTACTTGTTTAAAAAATTAAGCAGAGATGAATATTTCCTTGTTAGGAACATATTGTAATGAATTTTACGGATCAAATTAGTGGGTTAATTTAGCTAATATCAAGCAGTCAACTGACGAGAATATTTGAAACTGGCTTTCACAATGCGATTAAGAAGAGATTTGGTAGCAATAATGTTTGTATTAATTTTGATTTTCTTTTTTTAAAACACTTTTAAATTATTTGAAATTGTGTACACAGTTTTATATTGTTTGATATACCATATGAATTTGTAATTAAGAATTGATCTTCATTGATTACAGATAGAAAGGTGAAAGATATCGAAACAATATTCAATCAAAATAGGCGGTAACTAATATTTTATCAAATTCATTTAAATGCCTCAGAGCAAGAATATGATTTGGGCAACTTACAAAATATTTATCGAGATGGTGTTTGAATTTTATGTAGTTTATGTATGTTTTATATATATTTTTTTTTGTTTCCACAGTTTTTAGTGTTTAATTTGCGATTTAATTTCGTAATTGTGGATAATTCACCAGTCCAAAGTAGACGATGACTATATTAAACTATTGTTTTACATATTTGCGTACATTTTATGAAAATATTTCAAAGAAAAAAAAAAAATTAGGCTCTGAAATTTTTTAACAGCTCATTTTCTCATTTTTATAGGGATAAAACACTATCGATGCTTTTTGCAGATTATTGATATATCGATTTCATTAATATTTTTTCGACAATGCATAATTTTTTACGATTGTCAACGATCGATTGTATAGAGAAAATGAATGGAAATAAAAAGTTAAATAATATAATTAAATATATATATATATATATATATATATATATATATATATATATATATATATATATATATATATATATATATATATATATACTCAACCTGCTCTTAACTGCTCCTTATATGCTGCTTTTCTGCTGCTGCTATGCTGCTGTATAACAACGCCCAGCCCAGTATTGTATGTAATGGCGTAGCAGCATAACAGCAGCATGTAGCCTTAACCGCCGCCTTATGTATATATATATATATATAATATACAGCCAAGCATAATAATAGTAATAACATATGTAACATGTATGTAGCATAACTTCTTCTATGCTGCTGCTGCAAATAACAGCCAGCATCTTGTAACCAGCGCCAGCAGCCAACGCTATGCTCGCGTATGCTATATAATAACAACGCCTTAGTATATACGCTATATGTAATAATATAACAATATTAATAATGACATATATATATAACTTAACTTAATAATATATATATATAACATTATATACTATATACTCTATAACTTTTATATATATATGTATATATATATATATATATATATATATATATATATATATATATATATATATATATAATATATATATATATATATATATATATATATGCTCTCTGCTGCCACTTAACTATACTGCTACTATATATATATATATATATATAATGGATGGGGCTATGAAAGAATTAGAGATAGGGGTAGCAGAAAATGGTTTTAGAATGATGGAGAATGAAGGTGAGTGGAGGGTGCCCTACCTATTATATGCGGATGATTTGGTTTTGTGTGGTGAATCTGAAGAGTTTGAGAGAATTGGTAGAGAGATTTGGCAGGATGTGTAATAGGAGAAGTAAACGTAGATAAGAGTAAGGCTATGGTTGTGAATGAGGATAGTCCTTGGTGTGAAGTTTTGTTAGATGGTGAGCGGTGGAACAGGTGTCTGAGGTTAAATATTTAGGATATATGTTGGATGAAAAGGGAACGGATGACGCATAGTGTAGTAGGAAAGTTGTGAATGCCAGGAAGGTGGCTGGTGCAAATTAAATCGTTGGTGGATGTAAAGGGACTACGTCTTGAGTGCGCTAGTGTCTTACATGAGGGTATATTGTTACCTGTGTTAATGAATAGTAGTGAGACTATGGTTTGGAATAAGAGGTATAGAACTAAAGTTCAATGTGTTCAGATGAACAATTTTAGGGGCATGTTAGGTGTGAGAAGAATTGATAAAATGAGGAATGAACGTATCAACTGAGAGAGAGTTATGTGGTTTGAAGAAAGTGAGTATATGAGAGAGAATAAATGAAAGTACGTTGAAATGGTTTGTTATGTGGAAAGGAAGAATGATAGTCGGTTGGTTAAGCGGATGTATAGTGGTGAGATCGACTGGGAGACCGAAGAAAAAGTAGATTGAGTCAGTAAAGGAATGTCTGGAGGAGACAAATGTGAGTTTGGCAGAGGCGATAAGAAAGGTGCATAATAGGAATGAATGGATTTGGGGTTTTGTGAGGGGGTATGGTTGGCCCTGGGCCAGGGGGATAAACTCCACTTACGATATGCCATGGTGAGGGATCTATCGCTGTCCCGTGAAGATCTAGGGTGTATTTTCTGACTGTGACGTTTTCTCACGAAAACACAAAGGGGGCGGGTAGGCTGAGCTTTCTTTTTCGACTTGTCATATTCTACTACTTTTCTCTTTCCATACCCACCTTATTCCCCAGTCTTGGGGAAAATAAGGTGGAGTATGATATATATATATATATATATATATATATATATATATATATATATATATGCTAACTATATATATATATATATATATATTTATATATATATATATATATTGTTAAACTTACGTTTATGGCAAGGTAGATTCATCTAGGTTTTGGCCTACAGCATCGACGATCTATGTTAGGCCTCCGGTTTAGGACATTTGCTAGTTGAAGTTATAATAAGTTTTGTTAGTACAAATGATATATCTTATTGCACACTTAACAAACCTTATCCTGTGGTATTAGCTAAGGAAATTCAAACCGACCAGGCTAACAACCTAAATCTTGTCGTCGATGTCGTCAACATAAACTTCAGCCTAGATGGATATGATATTGTAAATTAAAAACGTAACCTAGATTGTTTACGGCTGTCATTATATATATATATATATATATATATATATATATAACATATATATATATATATAACATATATACATATATATATATATATATATATATATAATATATATATATATATATATATACTACCATATACTGATAAAGCTGCTATGCTGCTAATATATATATATGTGTGTTCCAGCCAGTACTATTATATGAATTTTGCATTTTTTTTGTATGCTTACAAATGGTCTTTCAAAATTTATAAATTTTTTTTTTAAATAATAAATTTTGTCTATAAAATCGAATCGTTGATAATCGGTGGAAATAAATAGAATATTAAAAAATAATAATGATATCGATGTATCGATAATCTGAAACGCATTTCGACTGATTCTTTATCCCTACACGAACGAAAAAAAGCCTAATTCTAATGATTTTTAGAGCGTTATTTTTAACATTTTTATTCAAAATATAAACATATAATGTACAAAAATGGAATTTACTGATAAACTTACATTAAATATTTGTAGTTTTTATTCAGCCTTCGTCTATTTTGGACTGGTGGATTATCAACAATTACATGTAATTTTAATAAATGTATTTGTTTACGATTATAAAGAAAAAATCTATCTATCTATCTATCAATCTATCTATCTATCTATCTATCTATCTA
>JABUQX010036391.1:10000-24403 GCA_015478945.1 Trachelipus rathkii | reverse complement strand
CTTCCCGTGGATGTTACGCACCCTACCCCAGTCTTGGAAAGAGAGGGTGATGATGATATAAATATATATATATATATATATAATACCGCTCTACTACGAATATAAACTTATATATATAATATATATTATATATATAATATATATATGACTATATAAGCTAATACGATTATATATATATTATACTAATACATTATAATATATATAAAATATATAATATATACTATAATATATCGATTACCAATCATTCATCACTTAGTATTATATACATTATAGCCTATCAAAGTCGATCACCCCTTTAGTATATATATAATATACTATATATATACTGATTAACTACAAACTTACATCGATCAAGCACTATATCTGCAAGTTGCTTCATCCACTACCAGCACCACAACCATGCTCCCCTACAAAATCACGCATCTCCCTCCTTTTATACACCATCCTTACTTGAACCAAATACACATTCTTAGACGACAGGTACTTGTACTTGCTATTGCACAAAATGTGACTTGACCAAAGCCTGATACATCACATAATGCCTCTACTAGCACTAAAAAACGACGACTATTGAGAATCACTATGGAATATATAAACTATATAATATCTGAGTAATTTATAGTTACGTAATAGATATATATATATAGCATATATAGTATATACTAATATCAATATATATAGCAAATTTGTAGAAAACTTACTTTAGTAACGAGTAGTTAAAAGTTTGGTGCCGTTTCTAATTCGCCTCTCTCGCCTCTACTCTTCCTCTCGCTATATAATATTTATAATATATCACAACACTTTTATCATATATAATTAATAAATAGGCAATTGCCTTCACCCACGACTATCCAATTCATAGACTTGAACGAATAAAGATGAAGCAACACATTCTTCATAACTAGAGCCTTCATATATCGTCATCATATTTAGCATTATTATTCATTATATTATGAGTTTGAAATTGAAAGCTATTGAATTTAACTACAAACATATATATATATATTTGAATATTTGTTAGAGGCGAACAAAACCCAGCGCCTAAATCGGTAGTCGAGTCGTGGAGCCGCGAGTCGTGGAGTCCGCAATTTCCGGAGTCCGGGAGTCGGGGAGTCGATAAAACTTCGTGCAAGTGGAGTCGGAGTCGAGTCGGAGTCGAAGATTCTGTGTAAGTTGGGTAGCGTGAGTCGGAGTCGGAGCGAATTGCCGTGTAAGTTGGATCTATAGTCGTGAGTCGGAGTTCGAAAATTTAGATAAACTATTATTATTATATATTATTATTATTATTATTATTATTCATATTATTATTATATATTTATTATTATTATTATATTATATTATTATTAATTAATATTATTATATTAATTATTATTACTTATTATTTATTATTATTATATACTTATTATTATTGATTATTATAAAAGTATTTTATTTTATTTCCAACGTTCTAAATATCATGGGTACATAAATTTAATTCTTTAAATATATCTTTGAAAATTAAATAAACAGGAGAAAGAGAGTATTTACATAGAATTTCCCGACGCTTTCGTCTCAAAACTTGCAGACATCTTCCAGAGATATTCTTGTAGCGAATAGTTTAAATTGATACATAATAAGTAAATCAAATCATACTGAGTCTGACTGATAAATACATAAAATTCTTTATGTAATGTCTGTATGCGTGTTTGGATCGTAGAAAGCTATCCGCAATTAAGTCTGGACTCACACGATCGTTAAATATGTATGAAGTGTTAGAAATATTACTAATAGGTGATTGACCATGTGCCGTATTGAAACGTTCAAAGATTTTGCTGGAACTGTAGTGATGTTGCCCTGTCCGACAATCTATCTTCGTGTAACCAATATATGCCGACGTACAGCTAACTCAGGGCAGTTAAATTGTTACACAACGTGATGGTTGTCGGCAAACATCTCTTCATGCTAAAGCGAAGATGACAGTTGTTTTGACTTAATGTATAGTCTGACTTTAATTTTGAAAGGGTGCTACTAGTTGCAAGAATTCAAAATATTACGAAGCACTTCTCTTCCTTATTGACAAATAGCATGTAAGGTTTGAGAAGAAATATCGAAATCGATTTATTGATTCTTGCCTATATACCTCTCATAATTATCGTACAGCATGTGTCACTTATACTACAACACTTATCTTTTAATATATTTAATCACAGTTAATATAAAGAGTTCACCTAATCACGCAAATATTCTCTTCACTCACTAAAGTCTTTTATCCCTAATGAACACCACGAAGTTGTGTATCTGTATAATATCTATATATATTTTTATCTATATAGAATGTTATATATCTCAATCGTGCGTCAACTCCCATTATATTGACGAGTGTTTAACGGCCACTGCGCCATGCACACACATGTACACACCATATCCACACAGTGAGTCAACCTCGATAAACACCAATTGATAGCGAGAGTGAGCGCTAATTCGTAACTAATATAAAGAATGAGCAGAGAGCATAAGCAATAACATACTATCTAGTATCACACCGTGCTCATACTAAAATGTTCCACAAAACGATCTGCGTTTGCTCGTATCTAACCCATATGTGAAAATACCGTTAAGAGTTGGTTGTTTGCACGCACATTTGTTGCAACATATAATAAGGACGCGATGACACAACAGCAAATTATCTATACAAGCCTCTATCGCATGTCACCTTGAGCTGGAGCACTATAACTTCACACATTTTGATACACACGAGATAGTGTATACAACAACTATATTACTATATATAGAGTGCAATAGTGAGAAGACACAAAGGCGTCATCGTTCTCTCATATATACACTGTCCTCTATTCTTATTAATATTTACACGCTCTTCATGCACCAAACCACATATACAAGTGTTCTACTTAATGCATGCGAAGACACATGGCTATATATTATCACACCAACACTCTGTCGCTTCAACCACGTCACATTTAATCTAGTCGCGTATTCACTCGGATCTGATAGCGAAACAGCATGATTATATATATCACGAATCATCCCCACTCCAGTGGCACGACGCAATTGTAACCAATTCATTTTCGCCCCTGATCGTTCGGTAACATTATAAGGCAAATATCTCTATATATCTGGCAACACTCTCTGCCGAACCGTTCCCCGGCACACCGATCCTAAACTTATCAGTGGTCTCAACCGTGACACACTTTTATATCACTAGTGTGCTATATCTCTCAATTCCAACATGAATAGTAAGACACAGTAAACAATCACTACCACTGCCAAGCTACTATAAAAGACATCAAAAGATATAATAATGGAAGATAAACCCAGTGATTCACTATGGGTTTAAATTGAATATTATATAGGCTCATCTATTCCGGTATACATCTCATTATATCGAAGTGAGTACACGTCCCATATATTATTCTGAAACCCTTAATGAGTACGAGTACTTTCACTAAAGCACACCGTAGAGTCACCACTATATCCTAAATATATTATAAACAATACTTTTCTTAAACAAATATGACTTATTCACTCCAAACTTTCGTTATATATAAATGCTAAAACATCATTCCTATTCATATTGAATGGCAAATCCCGTGATGCAATTTGTATATACATATTTGATGATATTATTAGTACTTAATGTATTATAATTGAGTATATTATTATTATGATTATTATATACTGAAACTGAAATATCGAAACTGAAATCTTGTTATAATGGGTTTACTATTATATTATTGATTACATTTCATGGTTTATAAATCAACGTATATATATATCATTGTAATTTCGAGATTGAACTCACCAATTTGTTCTTCATATTTTCTGTGTGCGCCTGCCTCCTTCACGTCTTTACCGTACTTATTACCGGCTTCCTCAATGAAGGAGATAGATCTGAATTAAAATCTTCATGGAAACGTGGCGTGTTTATATTTTTCGTATCTGAGAAGCAAGCAAAAAAAAAAATTTTCTGAAACAAAAAAAATTTTTAATGTAATCTTAAGCACAATCTCGGATCCGCAGTCGAAATTTTGAATTTCTACACCTAGGCACCCTAACTCTATCAAAATATTTTCTAATGTGAGTATTCGTCGCGATCTGATCGAACAATTTGTTATAGTGGAATCGCGTATCGTAGTCTGAGTCGGTATATATATGTTAATGAGTCGTAGAATCGATCGGGGAGCTCGTGTGAAAATCCCAATGATTGATAAGGTATTCGAGTCGGAATTCGTCGAGCCTTCGAAAGAATCTATTTACGACTCCCGCCAGCCACTCTGCGACAAGACATATCAATCCAGATCCATATCTAAAAAAAACTACAATAAGTTAACAGGTATAAACGAAAGAGCATCATATCGTAATCTCTTGCAGAGAACTATCCAACACGGAAAATCGTAAAATAAAAAAAAAGAAAAGAAATAAGAGTGAAAAAGAGAGATAAAATCACGCCATTCCTCCAATAGAGACGTATCAATAGCGCTAACAGGCTGAAAGCTAGTTACAAGTCTCGAATCTTGTTATACAAACGTTGAAGAGATAGAGTAGTAAAAAAATAAATAAATAAATAACATAAATGAAAATAAGAGAGCACAATTCACTGCCTCACGAGCTCGCACAGAGGGAAGCACTACCCGATCGGTTGTCCATACCCCGAAGGTTCAGGCAGACGCGTCGAGTTATACCTCGCAGACCACCACACGAATACCAGACAGGCACGCGTCTTGATACCGCTATCCCGTTAGCTAAAATCTAGCTGCACTCATCTCTCTCTATCTCTCTATATGCCAGAGAACCCGATACTCTCGCCACGGCTTCGTATACCTCTGGGCTTCGCGAGGCCTCTGCCACCCAAAATAATATATCAGATAAGCCTCCAAAATTTAACCACACCACACCCTTTAATAACTATATAAAACCGTCTCTAAATAGGCTCTCATCATATTACAACGCTCATAATATCACTCTATCTATCTTTAAACCCTAAATCTAAAACACTGCGGATCCAAACACACATCCTTTTCGGCGAGCGTGAGAGTGGAGATTCTTTTTTTTTTTTTTTTACATTTTCCACCCGAGAGAGCGAGAGCGATGTCCGAGCGAGTGACTTTTCCTGGGCTCTTGTAGTTTTTCGAGATATGAT
This sequence comes from Trachelipus rathkii, assembly GCA_015478945.1. NCBI lineage: Eukaryota > Metazoa > Arthropoda > Malacostraca > Isopoda > Trachelipodidae > Trachelipus > Trachelipus rathkii. The sequence goes on along the minus strand of JABUQX010036391.1, from coordinate 19,266 downwards.
TCTATGATATTGTCGCTCAAAACCAATTATCACCTATATATATATATATATAATTATATAGATATATCATATATAATTATATATATATATATAGATATATATAGGGATACTATATATATATATAATATATTATATGTAGTAGTCCTCTAGCGTGAACTTATATATTAAATCATTCAATAATAAATTACACTATCATATACTTCAGGCTAATCTATATTCTTTATACCCTACTATATACTAATCAGTATTAATATTTGCGTATATATATATAATCTTATATTAATCATATTATTATACATAGTATTTATATGTCATAGTATAATATAAGTATGATGCCAGATTTGTGTTTACATAAGCCTTCATAGCTAGTAGCTAGAGAACGCAAATCCTACCGCGATAAATACAAAATAATATATATTGAAAGCAGACAGTAAGACATTGATCGGCGATTTAAACTTTTTATCCCTATTCTTTTTTTTTTTTTTCTCTTTCTTTCTTGTTATATGCGAGAACTACGATAATCTTTTTCTTTTTAATCTACACAGTAACACCCGCTATATAATAATTAATGGAGGCAATCGGTCATCTCGGCCTCACCGCTTGATGACGACGACGTAATCCCCCCATGCGAGTCTCTCCGAACCCCCGCTGCTGTGATCTTGACCTGTTCGCAGTGGTACCTCGAGAACCACCCCTCCGCCGTCCGGTACGAAACGTCCCCTCCTCCCGCTTAATCTCCCCGAGATTTGCGCTCGCTATTCCCCCTAAAGCTTTATCTGCTGATATAATGTCTTTTTTATTTTGGCACTAAAATTAAGTTTTTTCTAAGGGGCTCGAGCCGAAAGGAACGACCAAAGGGCGACTTTCATTACCTAGGGTGATGCGTCAGAACTCCCGCGACACCCAAAGACCAAAGAGCGGAGTCCGCAAGTACATCCCCGAGGGGCGATTAGTCCCCCCTGCCGACATCCTACGCGAGCCTTAGAGACCACCGACTCCTGCCATCTTTGCCGTCTACCCTTGTATCTCTAATTTGTGTTACAAAATATTCTTTTTATTCAAAACAAAAAAAAAATAAAAAAAAAAAAAAAGATAAAGTTAAATTCCCATCCTTAGAATTTCTCGCTGATTCCAAATATATAAGTAGCTGAACTATTTTAACCTTGAGTTGAGATCTGCCGAATTCTCAGCGTATTCATAGCTGTTGATCCATTGAAAATAAATGCTGACAACGCAACTATATCATCCACACACGCACAAGACATTTTAATAACGCGCCACCCAAACGAAACACGTAACAAATAGATTAACCTTAATTATAAACAAAAGTACCTCACGCTTATCAACGCCTAGCCTTAAGCTAAAAATAGTTCAACAAAGCTGTATAAACAAATTACGAAAAAAAAGCTACTATTGCGCTTAACGCTTATAACCGCCGAATTTGCTTATTTATTAATCTATTCAATTATTTATTATTATTGTTTTCATTAATATTATTATTTATTATATTAATTTATATTATATATTATATTATTATATTATCTATTATATTGTTGAAACTCTACTATAAAATATTAAAATTAGTAAGCAAAAATAATGCAATAGAATTGACAAAATGCCTTTTTTTCCAAAAAATCGAACTCAAAATTCCAAATTATTTGCTTACGATTAGGGCACATTTCCACCTCACATTTTGTAAACTTTCAACACTTCGTCTTTAGCAACAGTACAGCTTGTACAAATTTGCCATTATATATATATATTATAATATTATATTAATTACATATTATAATATGATTATATTATATATATCTATACTTATGTTTAAAGTATATACGTCTACTAGGTATATCTTATATTTAAATGATATATATTATATGCGACTTTTAAATATTTTTGCGAGAAGAGATTCACTAAGGAGCACATAGGAAGAACGTATTCTGCCTACTCGAAAAGCCTACCATCTGCAGTCACTTAGCTAATATATATATATATATATATATAATATATATATAATATTATATATATATATTATATACTATATAATTATACTAAAGCATAAAATATATATATATATACTAACTGTATAATATTATATACTATACTATTAAATATAAAAAGTAATAATATATACTTCAATAAAATAATAGTTTTCAATTCTCAGGAACGAATATAAAGATAGTTTTATTCTGCGGAAAAGGAATTAATCGTCCACAGAAAAATACTATAAATTATTAAATTTACTAGAAATGTCAAACTAAAACATTTAATTAAAAAACTTAAACATTTAGGAACCATATGTAATATCTATTAATATCATATATATATAAAAACACTATCTATCTTTCTTGTTAGAACTATGCGCTGCGAAAAATACCCGTATCGGAATATAAGCGTTTCGTGCCGTCCGTTCACAAAGCATAATTCTCACACACAAGACACTAAATAAATTGGAAGTTGTTGTAGACGAACTTAAATTTGTAAACAAATATGATCTTTATACACCTCGACTCCTCACCTAACAAAACCTACCAACCTCATTTAACCCCTATACCATGGAACAACAACAACAAAACTCATTGCGCCTGAACATCTTCCTATTATGTTATCATAGAGGTTACTAAGTTATTTCTAGACTAATACAAATTTTCAATATATAAAGAATTGGTTCATCCTTATAAAGATAAGTTAATCGTTTTAATTTTTGATTTTGAACACTAAATTCTAGTTATTTAGATAGTCATAGTTACTTTTTAGGATTGTGTAAATACGCAAGAATATATACTATTACTAAGTTAAAAATTTCTCTTTCTCTCGTTCTCTAATCAATCTCAATATTGATGTCATTACTTCACACAAGAGCCAATGTCACACCACACCACGTATTGTTACATATGATTAATGCACACCACCTATGCTTCCAATATCTTTAATTCTAATAAGCTTCTAATATGTCAAGGTTGTGTGAATGCGCGTGCTTTAAAAAACTTTCTCTAAATCCCTCTTCAATTACTACATCATCTATTGAAATACGGCATTATGCATCCTTTAATCACACAGCTGAATCAATTTTTAATCCAATTAACTTTCGTTTTTTGTCCTGTATGCTGTTTGTCTGTTGCGCTTTGTTGTTGTTCGTCGTTCTGTGTCGCAAACTGTTGTTCGAGCACATATGCCGACGAGCGCGGCGTGCATCGCACATCTTTACCACAACATACCCACAACGCCGTGAGCTCAAATTCTCTATCCTCGGCGAGAGAATATTATACCACTCTCAGTAACTCGAACCCTATCAATATTATAAGCTGTCTATCTAGAACATCACGTATGGCTAAATGAGTCGATCTCTTTAACTCAGAGTAAGTATATCAATAACAAAGAACTTTGTCCCATAATTTCCTTCCATATGGAGCTACTATGTGCCTATGGAAACACTAATAACACTACCGTATAACACGCTCGCAGAATCTGAATCTTCCAACTTCGTATGTCATGTATGGCTTTCAAAATCTTTCTTCCTTCTACTAAAGAATCTGTGCTCCTACGGTTCTGCCTAACAGAACTAGCACTAACCCATACACACCTTCACATGTAAATCCAGAATACTGAGCCTAATGCTGAGTTCTGAGAGTGAGCTTTCTAATGCACACAGACACTGATATGTTGGGAATAATCTAACAGTAGCTCACTTAGGTCCAAAATTGGGACGAAGTCCTAAAATCTTCTAGAATACATATTCTCCCCGCTAAATCTATCATCGATCGATGCTGAGCAAACTACGCAATTCACAAAAACACACCACTTCACTGCTCTCTCTCACACACTAAATATCGAACACACATTTGTTCTACGCACTAGATCGAACTCTCTTAATCACACAACCACTCACTCACCTCAAATCTCTCTACTCACAACCTTTACTATCTCACAAAAGATATACTCCATCCAACAGCTCCATCTCAACGCGTGCAAATGTCTTCTCGCCACTTGAGCGCCGATTGGCGGAATCTCTCGTACGCTAACTATTAACGAATGACTTCGTGTCTCCTAGCGTTATCTCTCACGACTAATGTCTTGCAAATGCAGCTGATCGCGACGAGTGAGCGAGGTCAACAATCTTCGACTAAATCTTTCTCCTCATAATCCTGGTTTCGATCTGCCTTGTTCTCTGGCATTCAGGTAGACAGTGCGTTATCGGAATTGGAAAAATTCTCGTCTCCTATCATCCCTTGTTAAAGTTCATTCAAACTAAGAAACCGATTGCAGGGATACTCCTTCGACGAGCAAAGCGCTTCATCAACAAAAAGTGCGCCTAACCTCCTTAGGTTCTCCCTAACTGACACAATCTTCTCGGCCTCTTGCCAAAAACATCCTCTAACAACTTCTGTAAAAATCGTCTTCCTCCTTCTATATCATCGTGAGAATGGTTCTGTTGCCATTCTACCAACTAAAAGCCAATCTCTTCGCCTTCCTGTTTTCCTATAACTGAATTCCTGACGATTCTGGATCCATCACCTTTCTCCTCCTCTCCTCTCAGAATTGTCTATTGCCTTGCCTGGCGGATACAACCCTGACGGGGCCGCTCCTAAATACTGACAGAACTCTAGAAGCGCGGGTGCCGGATGGCATAATCACTCCCGAGTTTTTAAGGGAAGTGTGCTCCCGCGCTATCCCCAACTCCCATCGTTCACACGTATAAATTCTCTATGATCTCAATACTAACACTTTCCCTCTTTGTTGGAAGCATGCACATGTCCAACCTATTTCCGAAACACACAGAAGCCCTGCACTATCCTTCCAGAACTGATCGTGCGCCGTATAGCTCTTACTTGTTATCTATCTAAGAAAAATCAGCGAACCTCTCCTCAACTCTCATTTCCTAAGAGCATCTTGAAATCTCATTCACTCTTCTCCGATCGCATACCGGACTTTTCGCGCCAGAGGTTCGACTGCGACTAGACTTTTCGCTTACTCTACCATCTATGTTTCCGCCCCTTAGGAACTCACGGGAGACTTGCGTGCGTGCGCTTGACCATATTCCAAAGCATTTGACCGGTATGCCACGCGTCACCTCTCTCCAAGCTCCCCTCCTTGGTTTTCCTCCTTCTCTTTCGCTTACTTTTATGTCTAGTTTTCTTTCAAAAATCACTCAATATCCTCTTGTTGAGGAGGCGACTTTCTTCTTCCTTTCTGTCAATATGATGTTCCTTCATGGTCTATCGCAGTCATATATTTCCCTTATCTTTTTCATTAATGATCTCTACTCCACCTGCAATCCCTAACCTATAAACTAATCATACTGAAACATTCTTCCAAACTCATTATTTCAAGTCTGTCTCCTTCTTCACTTCTAGGAATTCCTCTCGCTCCTTACTCTTCGATTCTATTCTCCGCCTGATCTGATTAGAATTCCGGGTTGGTCGTCGTGAACCTTGTAAATTCAATTCTTTTAAAACCAACTTCTACAAATCCCCCTCTCTATAAGACACCTTCCAACTTTCCATCTCTTCGACGCGTCTCTCGCTCCTTCGACAATATAAAACAACCTTGCCTTAACATAAACAAAAATAAAGTTCCTTCTTGGAAACCCTCACATCACAACGTTGCCTTGGTGGGCGGCCTCAAAGAAACTGGATTCTGTTTAGACTGTGAGACCTTTCTTTCCTTTTCTCAGTTACTCAGCTATACAAGGCCCTCATCCGCCCTTGTATGGATACTGCTCTCATATCTGGGCGGCGCCTGCTCTTCACCGCTTTTAGACAGTGAAGTCAGTCAAGGACACAAAAGCGTTATAACTTTCTGTACCTATCCAGTTCCACCTTGACCCTCTATCTTTGCGCGCGATGTTTGGCGCTTTACTCCTTTTCTATACGGACCGCAGCGGAGTGCTCGAGGCAGCCTTGTCACTTCGCGGACCTCCACTCCCTTTGCGTTCGCCCTCGTATTAGAACTTGGGCTGCGTTATCTAGCACATCGGTTTGTATACTATATTTAACTGCAAGTCGGTGGTTCGGCTCGTGCTCCTTTCTTCTGCCACAATCTGTTCTGTGAATTCTCTTCCATCTTCCGTTTCCTGCTGAATTTAATCTCCCACACTTCAAAGCCTGCGTCTCTGCTCATCTGCATTACAATTTGCTTTAGTTGTTTTAGTAATATCACCTATGAAACATTTTTTTTTTTATATAAAACTGAAAATTCACAGTTTAAACCAAAACTGCTATAAAAAAAAAAAAAAAAAAAAACATTCAAAAAAATTCGTTTAATCTTTTAAACACAATAACAGTAAGTAAACATGTTCCCACTTTATATATATATACTAATATTATAAACTTATATATATATATATATATATATATCATCTATATATATATAGTATATATAATTATAGATACATATATAATACTATATATATATAAAATATATATATATACGATATTTCTAATAATATATATATATTAGATATATATATATACGTACTATATATAAATATATAATATATATAATAGCGGATATATATATATATTCGTAACAAGATATATATCTATATATATATATATACTATACAATTTAAATATATATTTACTATAAATTTACATACTATATGATTATACTTAATATACATATTATAATATTATATATATAGATATATCATATATATATATATATATATATTAATATATATAGTTACTTATCCATAATGACTAAAATAAATAAATTCGAAGGAGTGAAGTAAGTACCTTTACAAATTTATAAAAGTAATACTTTTAGAAATTACCTCTTAAAAGTCGACATTAACCTTGAAAATTAATATTTATTTTGTTAAACTTTTCCAGCGTAGATTTAGATAATAAATGATTCCCTTGTTCAATTCGGAAACCCCCCTACGTGATCTTCCTTTAATAACAGCTTGGTCCCCTCTCCTCTTCCATTCTCTCACATAACTACCCTTAACATACTTATTAAGCTCAAGTATTTCACAAGGATTAATTTTTTTTAATTTTTCCTAAATAAAAATTATTCTAAGAAAAACATATACGATGTTGTAGGATTAAATATATATAAAGGTTTGAAAGAGGATGAAAGAGAAAACACGGCAGAATAAATGGAAGAAGATAAAATTTAAGATGACATGAAAGACCTATAAGATTAAAAGTTATGATATACAAAGCATTCCATAAAGACGAGAAAGCTTGGGTAAGCAACAAGAGCCTAGATATTAAGAATTTTTCACGGAAAGTTTCTGAGCCTATTACCAGAAAAGGAATAAATACAAAAATGCAATAAGAAAAACAGAACAATGCATGGCAGTGGGAATGAAAAGATTATGGAGACATGGAATCAGCACAGAGTTATTTGGAGACGAAAGCCAAGAGACACTAAATATCAAGTTCAACAGAGAAAGTATACAAATAATAAAATAATCAAAAGCTACTTTTTCATTAGGATGAAAACCGAAAGTAGGTGCAATTGCATATTAATATTCAATTATAGTACAATATGTTGACAAGCTCTCAATATGACAAAGTAATGTCCTCTTGCGAAAACACTTCTATCTCTCCTCGCTTTTCACCACTACTCTAGATAAATAAGATTTATGAATTTGTAGAACCATAATATAGCTACAACCTCAGTGCATATGGTGGTATAAATCGACGTAGACTATAACGCATTCAGTATCGCCTCAAAGAATCAGAGACAAATGCTTGGCAACAATAAATTGTACGATCTCATCATAAGTTAAATAACCAAATCCTTCTAAAGCCGGGACGTGCCCTCTGGGTAGGCAAGGTAGGAAGTGCATGCCCCCATACAAAAGACTACAAAGCATAAATTATTTATCTCTCCCATCATTCTCTTTATATAGTAATTTAAAACAATGTTCATCAATCCACTAACACAAAATAACTTCTATGACAGATGTTCGCTTTATACTCGAAATTCTCTAAAACAAAAATTTCATTCGTTTCCCTTCGACTAAAAAAGCTGAAAAATAAATTTTGTGGTTCTCCTGCCGCTCTATTGCTCTTCTATATGAACTTCGATTAAATGGACGTTCCTTGCTGTTTTCATTTTTAAATATAATAAAAATGACTGTGCCTAAAAAGGCACTTCATAATTTTCGCCTTTCCGATAGCTTTCATATCATACTGTTTTGGAATAGATGCCACGTCAGGACGAGGCTTCGCTCCCTCTCGCTCCTATCCTCATCTTACCTATATACCAATATATATTAAGATTATATAGCCAACACTATATACGTATTAAATATATTTAACTCTCAACGAGTACATACCTCTCTTAATAGCTTTATATAATACGCATATAATATATATATATAATAACCACATTACTACCCTAACATATATATATATATATACATTACTTATAAAATAAATCAATACGCCTATATATATAATAGTATCTATATATATATATATATATATATATATATATTAAAAGTAAACCTGCTTACCTTGAGAGACAAGTCACGGCGCGTGCATGTTCTAAAGGTAGTGTTTGTCAAAATAAAGAAAAAGATTCTGAAAAACAATTTGCTTTCGCTATGGGGAAAGACACAAGAAAGGTCATAGTCCGAGATTTTTGTAAGAAGAAGCTATCGATGTGGAACAATACCGTAACGTCCAGTTGCTTATCAAAAGGCTTTAAGCTAAATTACACAAGGATTTCATCATGCTTTAAAATTTTGGAAATAGATAAAAAGTTTGAGAATAATTAATGACCTTTGAAGATAAAGCTGCTAAACAAGAGAGTTTTTATTCACAATGATAGAGTATTGAAAGGGTTGTCTGACAAGGATGTGCGATGGAACCATATTTGTTTAACCAATAAATAGAATGAGATTAATGCAAAAGAAATCAGCCACTTGGAGGAAATAAAAATAGGTTGGTGAAATATTTAACATTATAATAAATACCGTATCTAATATGCTGATGACACTGTATATGTAACCGATTAAGAAAAAAACTTTACGGTTTGACTTTTACTGTTAACATATTTACTTCTCTGGCTTTCTTCAACTACATTCTTATCTCTGTATCATTTTCTTTTTATAAGAACGGCTCTCCCCTTTTAAGTTGATTTTGACATTTAACAACTGTTTGTTTGCCGACTTGCGTCGTACATATTTAAATTTTCCTTGTAATGATTAGTGTTTCAGAAGGTGTCTCTCGTAAAAGGCATAACCTAGGAGATTCTCTCTGATATGGAGACTTATATTCTATTTCCATTTCCTTTGACTAAACCCC
>JABUQX010036391.1:0-7500 GCA_015478945.1 Trachelipus rathkii | reverse complement strand
ATATATATATATATATATAAAAAAAAATATAAAAACATATATATTTTATCTCAATTTATATATATATATATATAATATATATATATATAATATATATATATATTATAATATATATATAGTATATATATATATATATATATATATTATATGAAAAAAAATATGAAATCATAATGTTGTCACAATCAACTGACGGTGAACATTTTTTATACGTAACATATTTTGTTAAAAAAAAATATATCAGGATGGGTTACGGGAAGGGAAGCACCTCTTTTGCAGATTTCTTGACCAAATCTTCATCATCATCATCATAAAATACAAAAAAAATGAAATAGTTGACTACCTTTCCCAGAGTTCTCTTTTTATCCACTTTTTTTCATTGTATCAATGTTAATTTAGAGGTTGGAAGGAGAATTACCTACAAAAATTATATTAGAATACCTAGAAAACCCGGCCGACCCACACCCACCTTCAGAAAAAGAGGAAAGGAACTTATTTTTATATATTAACAATACAATACTTTTTGGCTTAAATAAAAGTCAATTATTAATTTTATATTTATTTTTTAAAATTTGAAATAAAAAGTAAACTTAACCTTTCGTTGTTATTATTATTATTAATCTTCTATGTACACGTGCCTATCCATATGAAATCAATTTTGTGTTGCATCTTGTAAGGCAGCCTCCTGCTGAAATTGTTCTTCCCTTTTCTCTCTGAAGATATATATATCAAAGTATACTAAATATATATATATAATATTAATTAATATTATATAATATATATATAATACTATATATTATATATATTATATATTATATATATTATATATAGTATATATATATATATATATATATATATTATATATGATGTGAGAAATTTACATTTTCACATACACTAAAACAGTAGATTGAGGGTGGGCTTGAAAGATGCCAATATGTCCCATACTTGTGTATGGGAACGAAGCTCTCAAATCTCTAAAATACACATGGAAAATTACTGTAGGCAAACTGAATGCCAAATAATGCCCGCCTAAATATCTTAAAACTGTTAAATATTGTGCCAACTAATAGGAGAGGGCCAGATTTGAATGCAAGGTGTAGAAAGCGTCATCAATGCCCTACACCAGGGGGACTCCACGATGATATAGTGTGGAGGGAGGACGCGTCGAAGCGTTCTTCCCATGTATTCAAACTTATTGAATCAATTATTATAATACTAATAATAAACAACCTAAGCCATTAAATATGATAAATTATATAAATGATGTTTAGTTCATAATAAATATGTATAATAATGAAACTATATTGAATATGAAACAAAAATGAAATTGAAGAAGTGAATAAAAATAGGAAAATAACAAATGTATTCAATTTTAATATATTTAGAGAATAGTTATGATTTAAAAAAAAAACGAGGGTAATTAATTCTGATAAACACATACGATTTTCTATATATTTTTAATGCCAATTATTTTAATTATTAACTAAGCCTAAACGTAGAGGGAGGCCAAAGCGCCCTCCCATCATCCGAAACCATCTTAATCTTGAGTGTGCTAGGGTCTTACATGAGGGTATGTTGGTTACCCGTGATATTGTATAGTAGTGAGACTATGGTCTGGAATAAGAAGTATAGATCTAAAGTTCAATGTGTTCAGATGGACAATCTTAGGGGTGTGCTAGGTGTGAGAAGAATTGATAAAATGAGGAATGAACGTATTAGAGAGTTTGTGGTGGGTGTGAAGAAAGGGTAAATGAGAGAATAAATGAAACTATGTTGAGATGGTTTGGTCATATGGAAAGGATGAATGATAGTCGGTTGGTTAAGCGGATGTATAGTGGAGTGTGTTGGGAACCGACCGGCTGGGAGACCGAAGAAAAAGTGGATTGAGTCGGTAAACGAATGTTTGAAAGGAGAGAAATGTGAGTTTGGCAGGGCGAGATTAAAGGATGAATAATAAGAAGTGAATGGCGCGGTTGTATGGGGCATGTTTTGTGGCCCACCTGGGCCCTAGGGATGAACCCTACACATTGACGATTTACACATGAAGTGAGGGTCATCGCTGTCCCATGAAGCTCTAGGGTGGATTTTCTCACTGCTACGAGTTCTCCACTGATTGATGGTACAGAGGGGTCGGTAAGGCTTGGCCTTTCTTTTCGACTATTTGTTTCATGTTCTTCTTGCTTGCTTTTCTTTTCCGAATGCATGTAACGCACCTTACTCCCATTCTTGGGAAAATAGAAGGAAGAGTGAAGAAGAAATATATATATATATATATATATATTATAATATATTATTATATATATATATATATATATATATAATATTATAATATATAACTATATATATATCTAAATATTATTATTATATTATTGAATTATTATTATTTATTATTATTGTTACAAACACTTTTGTCCCGCCTTGAGCGGGGTAGTGGTGCGTACAGCCTCCCTCATTCACACCTCTCCTCATCTCGCCCTCACCCACCTCCTCCACCCCCCTCTATCCCTCGCCAACACCCTACCCTCTTCCTCCCCCATCCCTCCCTCCTCCATCATCTCCTTTATTCCATCCATCCACCTCCTTCTTTGGTCCCCCCTTCCTCTCCTGTCCATCCCCTTCCGCCTTCCCAAAACTCTGTCTAAACACTCTCTGCTCTCACTTCTCACTAAAATGCCCATACCATCTTAACATTCCCTTCTCCGCTCTTCCCACCAGACCATTCCTCCAATCACACCTCTCCCTCACCACCCTATTCCTAATCCTCTCCCTTCTGCTAACCCCGCAAACCGCTCTCAACCCCTTCATCTCAAATACTTCCAACTTTTTCCTGGACCTAGCATTCAACCCCCACGTTTCACACCCATACAACACCGCTGGTACACAGATTTTTTCAAACATACTTATCTTAACTTTCCGTGATAGATCCCCCCTTTCCATATTTCTCTCAGACCACTCAAAGCCCTCATTCCTTCACCTATTCTATGTTCTATCTCCTCCTTCATCCCTCCCCCTTTACTCAACTCCATCCCTAAATATCTAAAAATCTTTACTTCTTCCAATACTACCCCCCCTACTCTAACCTCTACCCCCTCCCCCTCCTCACTTTCCTCCTCCTCAAACACTAACACCTAACACTTTACTCTTACCTGGATTTATTTTAAGCCCCTTTTGTCCACACACTCTCTCAAACTCCCTCACCAAGTACCTCAGCCCTTCCGCGTTCTTCGCCACTAGGGCAGTATCATCCGCAAAAAACAGTATCATGTTCACTTCCCTTCTATCATTCCCATTCATCAATTCCACCCCCCTCCCCTCCCTCACCATTCCTCTGCAAACACTCTCCATAAACAAATTAGAATAGCGCACGCGGACATTACACACCCCGCCTCATATCCACCACACCGTCCCAACATCTCACTCTCCCCTCTAACACTCATCAGCAACACCATTCTACTATTTCCTATAAAAAGCCCTAATACCTTCCCCTAAATTAACCCCCGCACCCCATTTTCCTCCAAAAACCCTCCACAGCTTCACCCCTATTCACTCATATTCATATGCTTTCTGCTAAATTAAAAAAAAAACATCCATACACTTTCCCGTTTCCTCTCAATAGCTTTTCTCCACAAGTCCATCTTTAGTCGTGAACAACTTGGTTCACCACCCCTCTCCTCCCTAAATCTCCTTGTTCTTCCCCCTTCTACCCCTCCGTAAACCTCTTACTCTCTCAATCAGTATTCTTCCGTACACTTTCCCTACCACACTTAAAAGACATATACCTCTATAATTTCCACATTCCATCCTATCCCCTTTCCCCTTATACAGGGGAACCAAACACCCATCCTCCCAATCCTGTGGTACCTCACCACTCCTCCAACATATATTATATAACCTATGCAACCATTCCTCCACCCCTATACCTCCCTTCTGCAACATTTCCATTCTCACACCATCCAGACCTGCGGACTTCCCTTTTTTTCCTTTATTCACGGCCCTAATAATTTCCTCCATTTGTATTTCATCCTCCCCCTCCCTTCCCACTTCACTCCCCCTCCTCCCCTCTTGCAAATCTTCCCCCCCTCCCCCCCCCCCTTCATTTAATAGTCCACTAAAATACTCCCCCCACCTCTTCCTCACCCTATCCTCTCCTCCTATCCAATCCCCATCTCCTCCCTTAAATCCTCTCCCCCAACCCCTCCTTCCTCTTCCTTTTTTTATTAACCTCTTTCCAGAACATCTTACTCCCCGATTCAAAATTTTCCGTCACTTTTCTACACCAATCCTCTTTTGCTCTTCTCTTCGCCCTCTCCACCGCCCTCTTTGCTTCCACTCTAACCCTTCTATATTCCTCCCAGCTATCTTCTCCCCTACTTCCCAACCATTTCACATAAGCCTCCTTTTTCCTTTTCACCACCTCCTTCACCTCCTCACTCCACCATTCACTCCCTTTCCTTCTGCTTGCACCCACCCTTTTTACTCCACATACCCTTTTAGCCTCTTCACATACTGCCTCTCTAAATCTCTTCCACTCCCCCTCCACCTCCCCAATTCCCGTCCCTCTCACGTTTCTCCACCTGTCCTCCATACCTCTCCTAAACTCCTCTTGCATACTATCTCCTCCAATTTTTCCACCTTTATCACTTCCACTCTCTTCTTTTCTCCCCTTTCCCTCACCGTCACCTCTCCTCCCACCCTTATCCTGGCAATCACCAAATAGTGATCCGATATCCCCCTCCCCGCCCCTCTAAACACATTTACATCTAATAATCTACCTCTATCTTTCCCATTTACACACACATAATCTAGTATCGCCTTCCCTCCCGTTATCTCACTCTTCCATGTATACTTATGATTATCATTTTTTTTGAACCACGTATTCCCCACAATCATCCTTCTTTCGACACATAACTCTATCAGACTTTCTCCATTATCATTCCTCTCCCCTACCCCAAAAGGTCCTATTATTCTTCCCACCCCCTCCCCTCCCACTCCTGCATTCAAATCTCCCAATAGACAAATTTTTTCATTTACCCCAAAACTTTCCCAACACTCATTCAATTCTCCCCAAAATCTTTCTCTCTCCTCCTCTCTCGCTCCATTCACTGGTGCATATGCACAAATAACAACCCACATTTCCCCCCCGAATTTCACTTTAACCACATTATCCTAGAACTCACCTGTTTACACAATCTCACCTTGTCCCACATCTCTTTCCTCATAACTATTCCCACCCCCTCCCTCGCCCTCACTCTCTCGCTCACCCCCGATACCATACCCTTGTATTTTCCGAAATCCAACTCCCTCTTTCCCTTCAACTTAGTTTCTGTTATCCCTAACACATCCAACCTTTTTTCCTCAAACATCAACCCCACTTCCTCCCTCTTCAAATCCTCGTTTACCCCTCTCACATTCATACACCCCACCCTAATTACCACTCTCCTCCCCATCTTTCCCTACTTCTATATATAACTCAATCAGGCTGTACGCTTTACGGGACCCCCCACCTTAGGTGCTTCCCAACTCCTAGGGCTACCACCCCGCTCACCAACCCACAATAACAATAACAAGACACGTTAAAATAATATAAAAATACACAAAAATAAAAATATATTAAAGTTACCCAAAATATACAAAGAAATGCTAAATATACCCACAACTACAATAATAATAAAAAGGTTAAAATAATAATATAAAAGGTTAAAACCTACACTCTATAATTTATATTTTTTTTTCTTTAAAATTTAATCATTAAAATTATATCTATCCATTAAAATCCCTATTTACTTATTTAAAATTCCCCAAATCAAACCCCCCATTAACATTAAAGCTATATACAAATATTAAAAAAAGAATTTATCAAATATCACTCAAATTTAAAACCTTTCCTCGCAAATTTGTCTTCGTAGATATGATTATTATTAATATTATAATATAATATATATATATATATATAATGGTTGGATAGATGGATCAAAAAAGAGGATGGTATAACAGGTGGCTTTGGGGGTGTCAGGAGAAAATGAGAATGGTATGAAGGTAATTGATTTCTGTAAGGAGAGAGGCATGTGTGTAAGTAAAATACTGTTATTTTAAACACAGAGTGTTTCATAAGTATTACTTAGAGTTGGTGAAGCAGAGTTGGTATTGAAGTGAAAAAAGTATGACTGATGTTGTGTTAGTGAAGAAGAAGAATTGTTGGAAGTGTCCTGTTGGATTGCTTAAATCAGTGAGAGTGGTTAGAGAAATGGGACTTCATATCACGGATTACATTAATGTTAGGAGGGAAACCCTACTTTCAATATATGCTAATGATTTGGTTTTGTGTGGCGAATCTGAATGAGAGTTTGAGAAGATTGATAGAGAGATTTGGCAGGTAGTTGTTAAAAAAAAGGGTTTGAAAGCAAATGTAGATAAGATTAAGGGTTGTGAGAGAGGACAGTCCTCGGTGTGAAGTTATGTTTGATGGTGAGCAACTGGAACAATGTCTGAGTTTAAATATTTTAGGATATAATTGTTGGATAAGAAGTTCAACGGATGATTTGCAGAGTATAGTAGAAAAAGTGCTGAATGGTAGGAAGGTGGCTGTTGCAATTAAATCTTGGTGGGATGTAAAAGGGACTAAGTGTTGAGTGCGCTAGGGTCTTAAACATGAGGGAATGGTTACCTGTGTTAAGTATAGTTAGTGAACCTTCTCTTCTCCAACTCTGCAAACTCACATTTCTACTCCTCCAGACCTTCCTTTACAGACTCAATCCACTTTTTCTTCGTTCTCCCAGCCGGTCGATTCCCCAACACACTCACCAACTATACATCCTCTTAACCAAACCGACCTATCATTCATCCTTTTCCACAGGGTACTTTAAAACCAATCTTAAACGTTACTTTCATTTATCTCTCATTTATCCCTTCATCATATGCCACACAACTCTCTAATACGTCATTCCTCATTTTGTCAATTCTTCTCACACTTAATTTAACACGTCCTTAAAAAAATATAATATAATATATATAATATATATATATATATATATATATAATATATAGTATCTATATATAATATATATATATAATATATATATATATAATATATATATATATATATATAATATATATATATATTATATATATATATATATATATACCGTATATATATATATATTATATATAATTATATATATTTATATATATATATATATATATATATATATATATACTATATATATTATATATTATATATTAATATATATATATGTATCTTTCTTTCTCTATCTCCTTTTTATTTCCAAGATTGGGAAGTAAGCGTGCTAGCATGCATTCGGAAAAGAAAAAGCAGTAGAAAAATATGACAAAAGTCGAAAGAAAGGCCCAGCTTTTAACCGCCCCTCTATACCTATTACTGAGAACTCGTCGCAGTCAGAAAATTCACCCTAAAGCTTTCATGGGACCACGACGGACCCTCCACTATGTAGATGTCAATGTAAGGGTTCAATCTCTCTTCTTTTT
>JABUQX010036390.1:0-17500 GCA_015478945.1 Trachelipus rathkii | reverse complement strand
TATATATATATATATATAGTATATATATATATATAATATAATATATATATATACTATACTATTATATGTATATATATTATTATAAATATATATATATATAATATATATTATATATAATATATATTATATATAATATAATATATATAATATATATATAAATATAATAATATATATATAATATATATTTAGCAAAGAATTCTCCCAAATGGCCGAATTAGCAGAGGATCATAAATCAGGGTGGGGAAATTATATAAATAATATATATTATATAAGTATATATAATATATAGTAATATATTATTAATATATATATATATAATATATATATATATATATATATATATATATATAATATATATAATATATAAATACTGTACATTTTAAATGTTTTAATTCCATACTTTTATAATAACGGTAGGAAAAAAATAGCTAAACAAATTTAATCAGTGCCTTCTTTTTATCATTTTGGCAAGAAGTGAAAAAGTTTGTGTGTCATGGCAACGAAAAATTCAACATTACTGGTCTTAACTCATTATTATGTTAGGCTAGAAAAAAGATGAATTCATCTTAAAGTGTACGCTATCAAATTTTTTCTGAATCATTTTATTGTATATTATTAATAGGTTGTGTATTTCATCAGTTATTATTCTGTATAAATATGGTTATATACTATATATATAATATATATAATAATATATAATAATTATTATAATATATTTATATATTATATATAATAATATATATATATATAATATATATATATATATATATTATATATATAATATAGTATATATATATAATATATAATATATATATATTATATATTATATATATATACCTTTCCAGTTTCTTTCAACCAGTAAATTGTTTGCGTCATCTCTTTATTTGCCTCTATTACAAGACACTGCTCTGCTGATCTTATCAATGGGCATGCCTCCCAACTTGAGAAAATTCGCTGTTACACGCTTTCTACAATCAATCTCCTCCTTCTTAATTCAATCTGCTGAGCCCTGACTTAACTGCTATGACCAACATTTCACATGATACTGCAAATGGTTAAAGTTTTAAACACAATCCTATTATCTATTTTGACAACTTCCTTTACTTAATCTCTTTCAAATGACCATGTATTTAAATGAGATCTCCTTGGTACTCATCCAGATCTCTTACATATATATATATATAACTATATATATTATATAATATATATACCATTAATATATTATAATAATATAATAGTATAAAATATATATTAATATATATATATATATATTATACAGTAGTTGGATAGTATCCAAAGCGAAAAACGGTTACATTTAATTCGGCCTAGCCAAATCATATATTCATGATTTGCAGGTGCCCTAAAAAGCAGGCTGCGGAGTTCGTAAACATAAATTTTCGACTCTGACTCCGACTCCTTAAATTTAAATTTGAATTTTCGACTCCGACTCGACTCCGACTCCACTTAAACAAAACATTTCGACTCCGACTCCGACCCGACTCTCCACTTAAAACAAAAATATTTTGACTCCGACTCTGACTCCGACTCCAGCAGTCAAATTCAAAATTCGACTCTGACTCAAATTAGTGCTTACAGAGTTACAGTAAATCATTTTTTTGTTTCAAAACAATTATTTTTTGCTTTGCCTTTTGAGAATAAAAAAGTATACCACTTTTCCAATGAATCTAATCTCCAAAAGCTATACGGTTAAGTACCGTAAAGACATAAAGATGCAGGCGCAACCACAATGACAAAAACAATAAATTTCAGTTTCGAAACAAATGAGATAAACGTATTATAACTGCCAAATTATTTTTATTATTTAATTATAAAATGACTTCAAATATAAAATTAACAGCTTAATACTTTCAGTTTCAATATATAATAATAATAAATAATAATAATAATAATAATAATAATAAATAATAATAATAAAATAATAATAAAATAATATAATGAATAATAATTAATAATAATAATAATCAATAAATAATAATAATATTCAATATAACAAAGAAATAAAAAAATCAAAAAAATTCTTTACAAAATTAAAAGAAACTGGATTTCTTTATAAGTTAGGATAGTATAATATTATATATTATAAATAATTTATCTAATATAATAATATATATAATATACTATATTATATATAAATATATAATATATATATATATATATTACTATATATATATAGTATATATATATATATATATATATAAACATAATAAAAAAACAAAAGAAACTTGCATTGAAAGAACTGGATTTTATAATTTAGGATTATATATATAGGAATAATATTATATATATATTATATATATATATATATATATATAATAATATATATAATATATAATAATATAATATAAATATATATAATAATATATATATATAATATCATAAATATATATATATTATATATATGGGTTGCCTAAAATACACAAAAACTCAGAAAATTCACCTGTGAGACCTGTAATATCTATGTGCGGAACGATTACACACGAAATTGCCCAAAATCTGAACAGCATTATCCGACAAATCTAATAAACTCTTTCATATTAAATCAAATTAATGAAGCATTATGTAAATTATCAAACTTATTTCAAACTTAAAACTTGAAGCACTAAAATATCCCTCACTTGACTTGTAGAAATCTTTGTTCATAAATGTACCGTTTCTTGATACGATTGACATAAAAATTAACGAAGTGTATCACTCAAAAAATTACCTACCCCCACCAGATATATTAGAACAACATATGAGGAACCTTTTATTAATTTTGTCAATGTCACCCACCCTCAACACCGTTTTAAATTTTAAAGAAAAATATATCTACAAAAATGATTTGATTCTGCGATGGGCTCACCACTTGGACCTACAATTGCTGACTTCTATATGTCCAATCTGGAAAAACAAAATCCTTAGTGAATGAAACAACAACTTTAACCCCGTATTTTACATAAGTATGTCGACGACACCCTCACTATTTTTAGAAACATGCTTTCAGTATACAATAGCTCAATCGAATAGGAATTCAAGAGTTTCATGCTTAAAATCACATACGAAAACTATGGTTAATAATGCTATCTGTTTTTTAACATTTCAAAATCAAATGTTAATTCATGACGACTCATTATCTAAATGCATACATGCGAAACCCACTAAATGTCTGTATATGAAACTACGGATCCTATATTCACCGATAATTTACAAAGACATCTATCGTAAAAAAATTTTAGTTTACAGAGCATACACGCCTATGTTCAACTTGGAAAACGTTTGATGAAGAAATTTGCCACAATTAAGTAAAATTTAATAACTGTGATCATCCACATATATCAGTGAAAAATTTAAAATTAATAAAACATCTTAAAAATTATATTGATAAAGAAAGTAAAAAATAAATCAGAAAAATTCGAATAAATTTCTTCTTTCAAAAACCTTCCAAATGCATTGTCAATAAGAAGAGGAGAAGTGCCTTCGTAAATGGAAATCTCCCACCTGAAATAAAAACCTCAAAAATTGAAGTCAGGAAGGAGCACAATGAGTCCAAATGTGTCGGGTCCTGGTTTACCCCCGAGAGATGCTATTGCCCACTTTAGCAGAATCCCATTCACGTAAATAATGTACCAATTTAAAACTGCACCTGAGTTAACTGGTACGTCGACATATATGGTTATACGAAGAAAGATATGATCGGACGCGCCGGCATAAATTCAACATCTCTACAGTACCCAGCAAAAATCTATTGAACATTTCATACGGCACAATGCTCAATACACTATTAGTAATATTTCTAAACAATTCACAATATTTATACGGATCGTGTGAAGTCCAGAAACTAAAAATTGCGGAGGCCTTCTACATCAAAATCACCCAACCAGACCTTTAACATAAAATTTTATGAATTATCAGTCAGACTCAATTATTTTTACTATAATATATCAATTTTAAAACTCATTCCTTACAAGAAAATAATCTCTGAAGAGTCTCTAAGTATAGACGACGAAACACGTATGTGAAATTCTAATTAAATAATCGTCTTCTCTACGTTATTATTTCAAAGAATATTTTAAGGAAATTAAATTGTACAAAATAAAATATTTAAAAACGTTGGAAATAAAATCAAAAAAACCTTTTATAATAATGAGAATATAAAATAATAATATCCTTATAATCATAATATTTGAAAAGTGATATAATTAATAATAATAATATAATAATAATAATAAAATAAAAAATAATAATAATAATAATAAAAATAAAAAAATAAAAATAATAATAATAATAATAATAATAATAATAATAATAATAATAATAATAATAATAATAATAATAATAATAATAATAATAATAATAATAATAATAATAAATAATAATAATTAATATAATAATAATAATAAATAATAATAATTAGATAATTCTCTAAATTTTCAGACTCCGACTCACGACTCCGTACTCCACTACACATGAAATCTTCGGACTCCACTCTGACTTCAAACTTGCAAACAACGTTTTCGACCCGACTCCGATTTTCCGACTCCGGGAAAATGCACGACTCCACGACTCCGGACTCCACGACTCGACTCACGACTCCGCAGCCCTGCCTAAAAGTAATGCAGACTTCTTACAGCAGAAACTCTCTGATTCTCACAGCGCAGACGTTTCTAAGGCCGACTGATACTGTCAGAAAATCGATTACAGTGTGCTGGATATCATCATCTCACCTCAAAATTATAGATAAAGAAAAAACCGACAGGAAGACTAAATTCTCCTCACATATCCACCACAATCTCGTTACCATCCATTGTATCAAGCACGGCTGGAAACATCAAACGATGAAAGCTTTGCAGCGCAAAATCTAAATAAAATGAGTGGCACTCACCCTTCCACCAAGAAGTTGTCAGTTGCTCGCCTATGCATTAATCAACTAAAATCTAGGGCACAAAACATGGTTAATGCATGCCCAAAGATATATTACCCTTTGTCATTCCTGTAATCATATTCCAATATCTATTCATAATCTCTTTGTCGAGTGAAATGTGTTGGATACATGCAAATGTTATATACAGTTACAAATGACTAATTTTTAGGAAACTTAAGTTTCATAAAATTATAATTAATAAATGAAAATCCATGGGGTTTTTTCGGACTTCCAGCTCTGACTTCCTATTATGACTCCCTGCCTAAGGCTCCGACTCCTTCCAAAAATCCTAGACTCTCAACTTCCACCTGATAATCTTCTTTGAGCCCATTTTATGGTTAAGGGTAATTTATCTCATTTGCACTCATACTCTTAATTAAGTACAGTATTTTTTATATTACTGTGAATAAATATATTCTTCATCATCCATCATTATTCTTATTGTTAATTAATCATATCTTTCCAGCTAAGATTTTGTTTTAGCAGAGACCAAACAAAAGTTTTTCCATCAAAAATCCATGTTGGGGAGCAAATGTAATGCGATTAGACTACAGATGGACAAAATATTTGTTTTCAAATATTTGCTAATGGGAATATTTTCTCTTAATTTTTGCGAATGTGAATAATTTTTCTTAATATTTGAGAATGTGAATATTACATATTGTCAATAGTGTGCTATTTTTATACTATAAAAATTGAATGAATAAAAGGCATTAAATTTCCGGTTCCGAGGAGAACAGGAGGACAACTCACTCTCATGCACACATCCCAACAATCTAATTCCCCAACCTCCACCCTATGAAAAAATAAAGCAACTTTATAAATTTAAAAATTTACAGTTTGTAGCATAATCAGTAGTTGAATGAATTATTTATTAGAAGGTTATTTTTGAGAAAAAAATAATCATTTTTCAGTTCTCTCAGTATTTAAGCTGCTAACGTTCTTCATCTAAAGAGATTTGAACTGAAAACACTTGAAAGGCAAGGTAAGTCCTTGATAGTTGTGAAAGATCAGGATAAGTTTCCGCATGCATCTTCTACAATTCAAGAGGCTTTTCAAACTGGTCGACGATGTTTGATCCCTGCTAAGACAGTTGATCATCTTTATCATCAGTGCTTGAATGTAGAATTGATTTTATGACGTTGGTGACAGTGGTTCTTGTATATAGTTTTGAAGCAGGGTGTGTTGGTCATTGCTTTATTTGAACTATTTCAGACTTTCATATTTTGAATTTCTGCACATTTTCAGCCGACGCTGACTCTAATCCTCTCCGTGAGAAAATGAGAACTGAAAATGTTTTTTTTTTGCATTTAGGGTACAAAAACGTAGCTATGGATTACAAATTCGTTGCTTCTCTGAAATTAAAAATTATAATTTTCTCGAATAACTCATACTATATCATCTTTATTCCTGACTGTCATTGGCTGAGGGTTTTAATGTTCTCATCAGTGTGGTTGCTAGAGGAATGACGTCCGCCATTGATGAAAATTTTTGCTGATCTCTTGGTGTATCTTCAAAGAGTGGATACATAATACAGTTGTTAGAAAAGAATTTCTCGATCTGCATATTCTTATTTCTTTGAGCAATGTCAAAATGGTTTAAGTGATGAAGCAACTGACTTATATATCTGATGATGTGAGATGTCAAACCATTTCTAATGGTAAGGGGCAGTTTGACTGATGCAGTTTGTATTATTCACTCCAGAAAGAAACAGAGCTTTTTTATATTGGTACTAGCATCTCTTTCATCGATACAGTGAAAATATCATCTGGAGATAGGTATCCATTATATGCCAAGATTTTTAAATACAGTCACTGAGAATTTTCAATCACCATGTGACGTCAATGAGTGTCGTCATTTCCCAATACAAAAATTTCGAGTTAAAGACCTCTGAATCCATAGAATAGAGTCTATACTCAACCACATACAAGCTATCAATATAATTAAAATCAGTAAATTGCAAGAATTCGGTGTTAAACTAGAGTTCAGTTACCACGATAAATCGATAGATCAACTCAGCATTCTGGTAACTGAACACAAAAAGTGCAAAATTTTCCAAACAAGTCCCAAACAACCGTTCTACATTCCCATTTTACTCATTTCCGAGTACAAGTACAAATGCGAATGCGAAACAAGTGCGAATGCGTAATGTGAAATATGCATGCGAATATTTTTAATATTGCAATTAGAATGGAAAATATTGAAAAAACAGCAAATAAATAATCGTAAACCATTCCATAGATAGATATAATGTTAACATTAACGCTTCTAGCATTTCTTCAAATGCTATCTATTGCGAGTAACTCTTGCTCGCACGCACTTTTTGTCATGAAACAAATAACAGTAACTCAAAACAAATCAATATGAACGATACCCCTCTCCTCTCTCTCTCTCTCTCTCTCTCTCTCTCTCTTCCTCTCTCTCTCTCTCTATCTCTCTCTCTGTATTATATATATGATATAATATAACTATATATATAATATATATAATATATAATATATATATATATATAATATATTATATATATATATATATAATAATAGTAATATATAGCTATATATATAAATTATATATAATATAAATATATATATATATATATATATATATATATAATATATATATATATTATATATATATATATATATATATTATTATATATAATATTTAAATATATTTCCTTTTCCTTTCATACTAATCCAGGGCAGCACCTTTTAAAAAGAAGGCAAAAAAAATAAAAAAATAAAATAAAAAAAAAATCAACACAAAGAAACAAAAATTAAAATAAATGGAAAGTTAAACCCCCCTGTCCCTTCCTAATGCAATCCCTTCAGAGTGGGCGCAACCGGGACTTAAATGAGGAAAATTGGAATATTGCAGGGAAATTAGAAGAAGACAATGAGTTCCACCAAAACATGTGGCTGAAAGAGGAACTCCACAACGGAGTATCCTTGAGGTCAATATTCACCACAATTTCACGTGAGAACAAGGGACCTCTTGTGTACAGGACGACTAATGGGGAGAATGCAAGAGTCAATTCTCCTAGCACTTGCCATTGTAATACCATAGAAGAAAGATAGGTACCAACGTCTCGCTCGCAGAAAAGAGTCAAGGAAATCAGAAAGATATGGACGGTTTATCAACCTCTACCTGATATTCAACTCCTCCCAAAGGAGGGTGGAACAATCCACCCCAATTGTGAGACATATTCATACATGACGAACAAGACCGCTTATATAACTTGGGAAGTATCTGAGCAGAATAAAAAAATTCACGCAATCAGAACAGAATTCCCAGCTTTTTTGAATCCATTTTAGCAACCGATTTGATATCAGGTCTCCAAGACAATTCACTCTTTATGTTTAGTCCAAGAATGTTAATGTGTTATTATATATTATCATATAATAATATATAATATATATATATATATTATATATATAATATATATATAAATATATTTATTTATACATATATATAAATATTCAGAACAAACAAAAGCGAATCAGAACAAACACCTTATAGGGGAGCTGTTTAGAAGGGAAATAGTAGATCTTTATGAGAATATTCACTAAAAGAAGTACAAGTATTAATTATGTACAGATGAATTGTTAAGTTCTTTATCAGCAAGAAGATATAAGTTAATGTGGAATGAACAACTAGAAAAATGAAGAAAGAAACAGATTGTTGAGGCATTGAAAGTTGAAAGTTTCTCTGCCCCAATTATAAATACGAGAAAGAATCAGAGGCGCATCCTCCTAGCATGAGTAATTGGTCGGGTGTGGACGTCTTTCAAATATGAAATATTGAAAAGAGTTATGGAGGGATAAATCAGAACTCTGAGGAACATCATCACCTACTTGATAAAATTTATAGCATTGAACAGCGAAGTCTGACAAAAGACTGCTACTGAATGACCGGAAAGGATATCAGAATGAGTAAGGCCTGCCAGAAAAAGAAAAATTAATACCGAAAAAAAGAGAGTTTATATATCAAAGCTTTAGCAGAAGTCTATCATAGGCTCTCAATTTTGTATGGCGCCATATCAATAAGATCACCGGGAAATGCGAACAGACTAGAAGACCTAAAATCAGAGAAAAAAGATTGAAACTCAACTGTGAAACATTATTTACGAATGCTATACGCAACTCTGAGATAAATTAGAAGAATTGACGGTATTTCAAATCTCCTCTTAGAATAAGATTCGAAATTTTAGGAATAACGAAGGTAAAGCAGTAAAGCTTGATAGTTAATTCAGTTGGATTGAGACTCTTTTCTTATCAGGATGGGATGCCAAGTGAAAGACCGATAAAATAGTTATATCAATGCTATGTCGCAAAATAGAAGCGCAATTTTGAGAACTCAGAGAATACCATCAAAGCCATAACGTACTCTAGGTTAAGCTTTAGAGATAGATGAAGAGAGAGAGAGAGGAGAGAGAGAAGAGAGAGAAAGAGAGAGAGAGAAGAGAGATAGAAATGACGAGAAGAAGAGGAGAGAGAGAGAGAGAGAGAGAGAAGAGAAAGAAGCAGACAACGTCTTTTAAAGAAATACAATGTATGTATGAAAAGAGTGGAAGGGTGGTGAAGGAGGAGAGGAATAGCTCGAATCGTTGAAGGTGGAATTAGAGTCAAAATTTGAAGGAAGAGTATAACTTTATCAGAAGTAAGACAATATCATATCGTGAAGAATACTAGAGAGAATAATGAGATTGATCAAAGTTAGAGTATAATTATTTTTTACAAAATGACAAAAAGGACGTACGGAAGAGAAGCCAGAGAAGATTGTGCATTTTCAAATGAGACAAAGCTCTTTTACTGTTATGTGATGAATACATTGTGCATGCTCCGAAGTTGAAATATATTCTAGATTTTGAAGACTACGGTAAACCTTAAATCAGGCTTCCTTTCACCCCAGTTGGGAACTATCCCATAACAAATAAAGTTAAACGAAGTATGTTAGTTTAATTTGAAGGAAGAATATGAAAAATTACGCCTCCATTCCATGAAAACAGATCAACCCGAATTTGCGTTTTTGTCGCCCTACAAGTTGAACCCCTTCGCTTGTAACAAATATCTTTCCAATGCTAATTAAAGATGTCGCCCGCAAAGTCCAACTAGTTTGCCACACAAATGCCAATAAACGATCCTCGACTGTAAAGGCTTTTTCTGCTGACGACTAATAGATAGAAAGGAACAGTTTATAAGAAGATCGAGAAACTTCGAGTTTAACTGGATATGATTGCTGGAGGGAATTCCCAACTACAAAGACATCTTTCAATTTACTCAAGCAAAAGTTGGTAAGGATATTGTAGACACAGGCGAGAGTTCTACAGCGGTGACCCCCATATTCATCGATCCTTGTTCAAAACGTCGCCCTGAATATCTGCTCAAGAAGACTTGTCCCACTACTTGAATGAGCTGGATGAAAAGAGACATGACTTTACTTGCATTTGCGAAAACCCTTGTTATTGCTTTATCATCGAGACAAGGATTGGTTAAATCTTAAGATAATTGATGGATATTAGCTGCCAGAATGAGACTAACACTGCATTCAAAAATGTTACTACTCTTTTCTGAAAGTGTTATGGAAGGTATAAAAGCTGAACATAATTATAAAGCAATCCAGATTGGAAGAAGCCATCCAGGATTACAAATACTCTAGTATCGATATTTTCAAAACATCAGAACCATAAATGCTTAGCAAGAGATCTTAGGATAAATTAAGAAAAGCTATGAACGAGAAATATTGAAAAGTCAAAAGAATGTGCATCTTTTAGAAAGCTTCCAATAAGACTAAAGCTTACAATTAAAGAACAGCAGACAGATTGTTAGAGCGAGTCCGAAAGATTCTGCATCCTTTCAAAAAGACATGCGGTCTTCATGTTGCACCAACCACCAACCAAAGTCGCATGCGGAATCCATAATTGAGAACAACCATTTCATGCAGTTGGAAAAATTTAGAACAAGGATGTTCCAACAGGGATACCCATATAGCACAGCTTGGTTGCAGGAAACATCACAGCGACGTTAATGTTCGTCCCACTCGTCACATCACACATACGTCGTATTTTACGACAAAAATCTATGGATGTATATATATATATATAATTATAATATATAGTATATATATATATATATAATATATATATATATATATATATAATATATATATATATATATATATATAATTATAATAAATATATATACTATATATATAATATATAAGAACGGTTTTAGCCACTTTATTTAAGGGAGATTTTCAAAAGTTTTAGCTCACTATATATTTTCACATTGAATTCATCGCGAACATCTATATCTACTAATCTCTCATTTCTATCAATCCCACCTATACACTTATCTCATAAATCTACTCAAATCCCTCACACATATCCACTCCGTCTCTCTTCAACTCTATAAATCTACAACACTATACTCAGTCTACCTCATCCTCTATACACCACACAAATGTCCCCACCCTGACCACATCTTTCCCACTAATAGCTCCACATTATTCTCCCCTCATCCGTTTAACCACAACTACCACTCCCAAATATATATCCTGATTATCTGAACTACCTACACCACATCAGATCAAGATATACGACCTGATTGGACCTATATAACCATCCCTAGCTAATCTGTCCTTCATATATAGAACACTATATCATCCCGCATAACAAACAGGATAGTCAAAACACAAAAGCTGAACTGCATATAACCTTCCTTGGGAATTTGAATTAAACACTAAATATACAATTAAACCTCATCTAATTTAGTCCCTCTCATACTACTATCATTCTCAGAACTAAGCCGCATTTTCTCAGTAACAATGACGTTACTTCAACGGAATAAGCTAATAATTAACTCAAATAAAAACGACTATAATACAGCAATCGCATATATTTAACTAATTCAAAACATAAACTAGATAAGCTATACATTATCCGATCACACCAGATTAAACATAGTGAACACTCACTAATACAACAACATATCCTAAACAACAAAAAATACTAGTAATAATTTTACAATACACTATCATCTATATAATATACATCTTCACATTCCTAATATACGTAAACTACACACATCTATATATCTATAACAAGAGTAAAAGACTATACCCATAGCATTACTGCCCAGAAAACAACTAATACTACACACACAATAGTACTTTATCTCACACATATCCAACCCAATATGTAGTAGGGGTAAGTAAATAAGCATCACCCACATAAATGACCCCTCTACAATCAGTAGAATAAAGTACAGCACACCTCTCGCGCCGATCAATAAAACGACAGCCCCATTACAAAGTTCCGTCTACGCCCAAGACACTCCACCAACAACCTGAGATTATAACAATTCTAAGCAAACGTGACAGATCGCGTTCACTCGCACAGCCAATCTACACAACCCTTCGTGTTAATGAACATACCCCTTAATGACACACGTCACAGACACTACATACTAATCGTCCAAACGTTACTTCCCTACTATATAAAACACCACCTCACTACTCGACGAACAGAGTTGATAACTATACACCTAGTCACATAAATTACCATAACATCAGCTATAACCACGGGCTTAACACCGCATAAACGCTGATCCATCAATTCCATCTAAAAGAAATATACGAGCGAGGTACAACAACACTCAATACACCTTACCGCCCTAGATCAAAGATGCTATCACCCACTATTATTACTCTAACTAACCAATCACGCAAACTATCGTTGATATAGGCTACTATCACTCAGCCCTCCTATATATACAAAAGTTAACATCAAATAATGTCGTAAAAAAACGTCGATCAACGTTACGTGTAAACGTTGCCAGGAATGTCGTAGGATACCTCAATACTACTTTACCATAAGACCGTCGCAGTGATGACGCACTGTTACGTCGCTAGAGTAACATTTCACATCCCGAGGAACGTTAATTATTTATTTACTAATACGGTCGCATATCGCAACGAGACTAAAGCGACGTCCTTTACTTAAGTGTGCTAAGTGATCTTAGCGTCCTGATCAGTGAGAAACTCTCAAGATCTCCAATCCAGAACGAGGTAAGAAGAG
The DNA here is from genome assembly GCA_015478945.1 of Trachelipus rathkii. NCBI lineage: Eukaryota > Metazoa > Arthropoda > Malacostraca > Isopoda > Trachelipodidae > Trachelipus > Trachelipus rathkii. The sequence goes on along the minus strand of JABUQX010036390.1, from coordinate 4,502 downwards.
TCGAAGTGATTGATTTTTGTGAATGGAGACTCGCAGAGCAGCCAAAACAGACCGTGGTGCTATGCTTAGATAATCTGATTAGCCCCCTGCTATATGCGTGACGCTGATTTCTACCTAAAGCAATACAAAATAAGACACAACTGATGGCATCCGCGCAAAGAATATTAAGAACGCCGCGATCCCAGAGAAATCAGACCATCATTGACCTAGGAGATGAATTAAGATAAGTCCCTGATAACATCTTAAAGATGTCCAAGCAGTGACAATCTCTTCATACTTCAAGACACAACAGGTAACACCATTTGAAGAAAGAAATGGAATCAGGGTTGAAGCTCTCCGAACTACCATCAGTACTCCAGCCAGCATTCATCGTCCAGATCATTGTTGTCATAGGAAAGCAACAATCGAACTAATTTAGATACAAGAAATGCGCTTGATGCAATTGCAGCATCAATTTTGATGACATTTACAACGGAAAGTGTTTTGCACTAAAACCCCCAGAGATAATAACTGAGAAATAAGTAACTGGTACAACTGAAGTGAAGTCACAGCTTCAAGTCGTCAACATTATATATTCTGAGCACACTACTTATAAGAGCCATAACAAGAACCTTGCCAAGCTAGAACATCTTCATCCAACCAGAACACAGCATATATTATATCAGATGGTTAACTATATTCAATCCATTTCTACATATATAATTTAAAGCTACAATCATATACTCTAGCAAACAGCACGCTACCCAGAACGCATCTCAAGAGCGAAGCACTTCAAAATACCACCGCAATCACAACACATCTCTCACCTGCAACAAAGTGACCAGAACCATCATAATCGCAATCACAAACTAGTGAACATTATACACGCAACAATGAGCTAATACCACACAACTTATGCAACCTTCCTCAATACCATGTCTATAATTGCTACCCTATCAAACTAATCCCCCATAAACACCTGACCACAAAACTCGACCCTACACTACTAAACCCAGCGTATAGCAAAACAGACATTACACCATACAAAAAAATATGATATTCATGATGTCACACTCTCACACTGCACCTAGTTATATCGATACACCACACTCACATATCTACATTCGAACTCCACCACCAACCATCCAAGAATGATCAGTTTCGTGTATTATAAATATGCTTATATTGAATAACAGCAATCTCTACCATTATAAACATCCTAGTAGTAAATACCTATTTCATTATTTACCTCTACGGTTGGATTATATATATGTTAGCATGGCAGTGCGCAACATTATAAGGAGGTGACTTAATAGTTGTGGTTGCGATCCCGCGATGCGCAGGTGTGAGGAACGTGTCTCACCCCACGTTTTATGAGCATTATGGCCAGAGAGCAGAGCAGTCTAATTTGACAGAGTTGCGAGCAGCTACTTTGTAAATCAAAACAGGAATCTGCATTTTGTTTCGAGAATTCAATTTATATTTTCGGAAGCGGTTCATATATGCTTTATTATCTTTTATTCTGTGTTTTTTGTGTATTATCGGTGGTTTACGGTATGTGAATCCACTCAACTTAGCAACGGAAATCATCCTCATGTCAATAGGGATCATCATTCAGAGAATTTATCCGTAATATAAACCACTGAATATGCTGTTTTTTTATCATGACTGCGGAAAGTATGATGCATGTTTGTTCAAACCCCTTCAAATATCACTCATCTCTTGGAAGATCTATGAATGACTCCAGATTTTTCTCCTCAACAAAAAGCGTTAGGGTATGGAACTGACAAATACATCTCCAAGCAGCCGGAATTCAGAGTTGCACTTCCCCAGAAATGCAATCAAGTTTGATGTCAGCAATGACAGTCAGTGTTCCGACCCTGAATGCAGATACCACTGTTGATCCACAAATATGTCAGTCAAGTAACAACAGTCGAGGCAAGCATCCTTCAGTGAACTAGTAGCAAAGAAGATCCATTATATTCAAAGATTTCCTGAGAGCCTCGGAGCTCGATGAAAACCAAACAAAACATGCGTTGGATAGTAGAACTTATACTGCTCTCCAATTTCTTTCACAGCTCCTTGATATGTGCGAATTTTAAAATCGTTGGACTTGAGAAGTTACATTTCAACACATCTTCAAACACTAATTTTAGATTACCAGGCAGACTTTTCGATCCAAGAGAGTACCGATGAATGAGATGGCAATGAATCTACAAAACATCTGGATACACAGCTTGATATGAGGCTTCCGTAATCCACGATGACCACCCATCATCGATGGTGCTCATCATCATGGATGAATTTGAAAAAAATATATTATAGTATGTGTCAGTGGTCATCTTATTATCTTCTTGCTATAATTATATGACATTTTAATGATAATTAAATTTATCAGACATTTAATCCAAGACATTTAAATAACAATAAAACCATCTCTCTCTACCGTAACGCGTTACATCCAATCCATCTTGGTAAAGAAACTTTTGATGAATATTTGAAGAATATCATTTACTTTCGGTTGTCAGCAAGTTCCTCGCAATCAGAACTCTTCTCTTATCATTTCTGGTACGTAACGGACGAAACCCAAGGAGACAAGCACAACGGAAACGAGCACAAATTGCAAGTGAAAATTATGCTATATTGAAGTATCCATATGGATAATACATTTATTAATTGGACAGCCCCGATATCTGAGCCCTATCATCGACTTTCCCGGCGAATTGTGTGATATGATAAGTATTATGACACTCAAGTTCTTCGCTTTGATCCTCCCACTACCTAGCTTAGCATCCGTTTCACAAGAAATTAACCAGATTCCCTCCACAATGGTGTAATTATTGATCTTATTTCAGTAATTTTATTTTTGCAACATAAAAATAGAAATGTTCGACCGCAGCCTAATTTTGGGTTCTGATTCCAGATGAAACCGAATGATATTCTTCAGTGCACAGCCGCGCTGAAAAATAAGCTGATCCCTCAATTGAATACTGATGGAATTCTGCCAAGGTGTGCTGAGATTTCTTTGATGTTGAGGCTTTCAAATTTGTCAACACTTTGTTACATACCACAATTGTGGGCCGATCATTCACAAACCCACTACGATTAACAAAAGCGTTAGAAGGTGCCGCTTTTTTGTATATTTATAGTTTAATCTGCCATAAAAAGAAAAACTGCAGAAAAAATAGTGCGATACGAAATGTACAACAATAACTGCCCTGGCGATCTCACAGAGAAATGACATGTAAACATAAGCAGCATTCAAGCAGTGAATGACGTCGATGAGTCATCAGGTTGCCACCTCTCTTTTCTTCTTTCTTTTTTTTATCTCTTTTTCAAACTTTTCTACTTGTCTCCTCAACCCCTCATCACCCCAAAATTTAAAAAAAAATTACCCTCTGGGTAATTACCCCCACTTGAAACCAGATGCCCTAGAGCAGTGGTTTCCAACACTTGTTCAGCTTATACCCCAATTAACGCGCCCCAACTACTTACAAAGCGCTACCTTAGCATGAAATTCTTACTTAATTTAGGATATTTTTCTTCTTTTATTTTATTTTAGCAGTGTATTTGAACATTATGCATCCTAATGACTATTGGCAAAGTCCAAAGAACATCAGTGTGGAGGGTTAACCTCTATAATCAATTGGATTAATTGAGAAATCTGGCTTCGTGGTTTGAATGCTACTGCATTCGTTGCCCAACATCAAGGATCCTTTTTGTTTCTCCCCCAGCACAGTTGAGAACCTCTTCTCGCAGAGAACGTTTGTTGAAAATTTCAACACTATCGGTCCCTTGACCAGTTCGATCAGTAGTGAAATCCAAAATGGAATCGCATTTTGGTTTTCAATACAATTAATATTTCAGGGTCATTGGCTCACATGGATCCACTCCTACTTTAAGAAAAATCATCATCATGCGAATGCATCATCATTGAGAAGGACACGACAGATCCTTGAAATTGCTGTTCTTGTCCACTGTCCTGAAATTGTGAGATGTTTGTCAAAGCCCTTCAAATGCTTCAACTTCATCTCTTGTTGCATAATCTGAGAATCATCCAGCATTATCTCTCCCTCAACAAACCGTTTTAGGTATGGAAAAACTGGACATCACTCCATTTCCAATCCGAATCCGAAGTTGCAGTTTCACCAGAAAATGCAGTCATGATAAGTGCACAATACAGCGCCCGACCTGTATGCAGATTACCACTGTCAGCTCCGGCAAAATTCAGTAAAAACAAAGTCGAGGCAACCAATCCTTCTCAGTGAATTTGTTGCAAAAGGAATCCTTTGCTCCAGGAATTCCTGAATAGCTTTCGAAAGTTCATAGACGAACTACAACCTTCGCCTCATGACAACCAGCAAAATGGGATGGGATAAGCAGATATCATACTACCCGCTCACCATCACTCACTTACATAGCCTACCACAACAACATTCCTGCACTGCCTCTTATAATATACGCGAATCAAACCCTACTTGAGAAGTTGACATTTCAACATATCATTCAAACATCTCTCTCTT
>JABUQX010036389.1:20000-36274 GCA_015478945.1 Trachelipus rathkii | reverse complement strand
ATTCACAGCAGAAAAAAACGCGCCAAGTTCTTAGCAACATCAAGTCAATGCTGATGATTTTTTCTTTGATATTTGATGAATTGTGCATAAGGAATTTGTTCCATCTGGTCTGGCTGTCAACGAGATGCTTTACTGAGACATTTTGAGATTTCTGAGGGAAAATATTAGGCGCAAACGGTCTGAGGTGTGGAAGGAATAAAACTGGTTATTTCACCATGAAAATGCGCCTTCACACACCTCTTTCGTTGTGAGGGACTTCATGACAAAAAAAAACAACATGACTACAGTCCCCCACTCACCTGACCTCCCCCTGCAGCTTTTGCCTCTTCCCTAAAATGAAACTCTGGTTTGAAATGGCGTAGTTTAATAACAATTGAAGAAATTCAAACAGTATCTGAACAGGTGTTGAACATGCTACAGCCAGCGGGTTTACAAGACTGCTTCCAAAAATGGGTATAAACATAGAATGGGTATAGAATCATTGTATACAAGCCCAAAGTATATTTTGAAGTTCATGGTGGAATTTAGGATGTAAGGCAAGTTCTCTCATTTTAATATTTTGTGGGGCATATATATATATATATATATATATATATATTATATATATATAATATATATATATATATATATATATATATATATATATATATATATATATATATATATATATATATATATATATATATATGGAGTTAACGTTTTTCTAAGAATGAATGCCTAACATTTACATATACTAACTTTGCTTTTATTTTTTTTGCATCCAACTTAATTCAATTTTAACTGAGAAATATGATTGTGTGTGCGTGTGCGTCACTCTGAACAATCAAATCAGAAAGTTTTGACCATAAAATTATTTTTACATCGTTTCATTTTTTTTCCAAAAAGAGTTTATCCTTTGAAGGAAAAACCTCTTTTTTTCCCCCCGTCCTCTGACTTGAAGTTTCTTTCTTTGTGTCACGAAGACCTCAAAGTATTTCGGAAAAGGGATTAAATTTCAGTTTTAGTGATTTAAAATTTATTGCTTTTAAACATTGACAGGAAAAATTTGTGCATACTATTTTTAAATTAAATTTTAAGTTTAACTGCTAGATATATCTCAAAGTATTTTTTTAAAAAGTTTTTTTTTGTAATTATAATAAAATTGTCCTTTTTTACTTTATTGTATTTTTAAAATTATTTCGGGTAGTCTTGAATCTCTCTTAGCTCAAACACGTTTGTAGTAAGATAGATGGATGGAACTTAAAAGGTCTAAACGTCCATTGCCGAAATACTCACGAACATTGTGTACCTAAATAATGTAACTTTAAACCTCTTCATTAAGCTATTTCAAAGATAAAATTGTTTATATTTCCCTCCAGATATTTTCCAGTTTTCTCACTCCCTTGAATCCAAACCCTGTCCTGCTTCTGTCAACAAACTTCTCGGGGGTGGGGGAGAAAAAAAAAGACATTTTCATAAATACCTTTTTATTTGCTCTTCTGAGCTTGGAGAGATGATACACATTTATTTTCATTTTCTTTTATACGTAAACTTATATGTCTTTGTGTGACATGTCCGCTGCATTCCTATTATTTATCACCAAAATTTACTTTGTGAATTTATTTTATCATTTTATGAAATTTTGTTGCACAAGATTTATTGTTATCATGCTTATCCGTTTCTTTCTTAGTTTAAGATTATAAGGAACTTGAAATTCGTGTGAAGCTCTCTCTCTCTCTCTCTCTCTCTCTTCTCTCTCTCCTCTCTCTCTCTTTCTCTCTCTTTCCTCTCCTTTTTCCCTATTTTCTGTTTATCTCTCTTTTCCTCTTCTCTCTCTCTCTCTCTCTCTTCTCTCTCTCTCTCTCTCTCTCTCTCTCTCTCTTTTTTTTCTTTTTTTTTTTGCTTATTTCATCTCTCTCTTACTATCCTGAAACGCATCTATTTCTTAGAAAGTAATTTTTTTTTATCCAACATTGACGTTATGTTTTATTATCATTTGAATTAATGATTATATAACGTTTTATTTTTTTATTTTTAATTTGATATACTAAATTAATATCTTTAAGGAAGAAAAATAATCTATATTGTATAAAACACAAATTTTACATTATAAAAGTTATATTAATTAAACTTTATTATAAAATATAGATAAAAGTACTGAAGACACACATATCATTTCGCCAATATTTTATGATAATAACTGTCAAAAAATGTTTCCAAGTGTTTGCTCATAGATCAAATTGTCATGTAGTTTAAGATCGTGTAATTTGGAACCAGTCATAAAGTTGACTGTCTTTTTTTTTGTGAAATCCATCGCCATGTCCCTGCTCTAGGTAGTGCTGAATATAAATAAATAAAATATCAATAGACAAGAAATAAAGGGGAAAAGAAATCCAAATAGGACCAGAACAAATTATGAAGTTTTCTTACGACATATGGGGCCAGCTAGAATGATGCAATAGTCCCTGTTCTAGTTATATTAGCTGGCGAATACCTCTAGAATATGTCATACTGTCCGTCCTCATTTGGAAGTCTGATCCGTGGACGTAATGTAGTGTGTCATGTACACTGTCACGGCCTCCGGCTGAACTGTTCGTCTGAGTGGTAGTGTAGTCCCCTCTGTCCCATTTCCTCACAAGTCTGAATTGTCTGGGTGAAAAGAACGTGAACAATCGTGTTATTGTCTGAGCCTGTTCCGTTTCCTCAGGTATCGACTCTAAGTCTGGGCGACGTGGTAGAACTCGTAGATCACTACCCTGTCCGTGCCTTCCGATCGAACATCTGTCCTCTCGCGAGGATGGTTGAAATATCCGATACCAAGGGTTTTTCGCGTGGGTTCAATAAGTTATGAATATTTATATACACCTTTGGGGGGGTGGGTTTCACCCATCCCAGGTCCTAACCAGATCTGAGATGTCTGATGGGTAGATAGTAGGTGATGTGTCCAAGTGTGCGTCCTCTCGTCTGAACGGTGCTGTGACATTGTGATACACACCTGTCGTCTCTCGTGCAATGAATATTTCAGTGGCAGTTGTATCGTGTTAGGCTAAGTTTGGTTCACTTGCGTCCATAACCTCGTGAGTCTGACACCAGTTCTTGACATGGGTGATGAATGAAGTATTGTTAAACTACCATGGTACACCGCTCTCCGGTGGTGAACTGTGTATCATCGTACTGGAAGATTGTAATAGGGTGGTGCCTTACCTGCTTGTCGGCAGTCTAGCTCACCTTATCACACATAGTCTTTGAAACTAATTGTCTTGTGTTCATCATAGTGATCCCAGAGAAGTTGTTTCTTGTATGCATTCATTTGATCCAACTTTAGAAACTTCATTTGATTGAGATGTAAAGATGCGTGCAGCTACCCGTCAGCATAGTATTTGTCCAATACACTTAACTGCTCTTATCCTTCTTATAATATATAGATTGAGAAAGCAGATCGTTTAAAATGTGAATAAACATGTCTACTCTGAAAATAAAAATTTACATATATTTAAATATTACTTTTAGCTTACCAAATTATAGTAACATAGGAAATTTTTTATATGATTGACAAGCACTAAAACTCAATTGTAAATCACAAGTATTGCGAAATTCCTAGATTCGAAAAAATGGTCATATTAAGTACTTTTTTGGAGCTAGTCATATGATAATAATTATAAAATGTAATAGCCAAGAGAAGATTAAAATGATTTCTAGAGTCTCTTTAATCTAAATATTACGTCAGTTCGATATTCAGAAAAGCAATTTTACTTTGTAAAGATGGCATAACATGGTCAACCCAAAAAAAAAAATGCAAGAAATACCCCCCGATTTTGCTTAAATTTGAAGAATATAGGATAAGATTAAAATACAAGGACTATAAATATAAATTTAACAACACAAGGACCAGAAAGTAAACTGAAAAATATAAGAAGCAAAAATGTAATAATAGAGATTAGTATCAGATTTAATACGCACTTCCAAGTTTAAGTCACATAAGAATCAGAAATCAGATCTCTTAACCCACCCTTGTCAATGTCGAAAAAGCAATTCAAGAAATAGTAGAAACAAAACTCATCAAAACTATATATCGGAAAAATGATGATAATAATAAGAGAAACAACTGCAATTAAATCATAAGTGGAGGAAAATGAGCGTTAAAATATGTTATATAATAATAAAGTCTGATTAATACAGATCCTGAGGCCGGTTATATATAATAAATAGTAGCTCACCATAAATATATTACGCTCATCTAGAAATAAGAACTATGAATATAATACATTAGGATAAATTAGTAGATACCCCAAATTTTGGACTCAAATGCCCCACTTTACAGTATATATCATATTTAATCAATTAATATAAAACACTGTTATTGTTGTACAATTTTTACCTGCTGCAAAGGATGATCTGTGGTCAAAACTTGTACACATACTGTTCTCTTTTTTTTATATTTTCTTTCTGACAGAACCCTGAGAAAAGAAAAACAAAAAAAAAAACAGAAAATAAGAATGACATTATAGTGAAAGTAATTAAAAAAACGTCGAGGGAATTACATGAACATGATATCACAAACCAATATAGGGAACTAGAACTAAAAATAAAACAATGCATATTACAGGGTATTCCAAACGCAAATACGGGAGCAACAATGTATCATAAAACCCCTAAAAATGTATCATGAAAATATATAAGAAAAGAAAAAAACAGCTCCACGTAGAACAGGAGGACACTGGAGAGGAATAAAAACATGAGTCCGAGTAGAGTTTCTTTAAAACGTTATTAACGCTCTTAGGTAAATTCCACAAATATAGCGATATATTCTAATCAAATAATATTATATGTATAATATCTAGAATTCACAATAAAATATTAGATCAACATTTATATGAACTAAAAATTATGCAATCATTCCTTCTGGATAAATTATATACAGCAAACAATACAACACATATATATATATTACACACACTACTACCCTGTAATATAACCCACTCTACTAATTACGGATACTCACTCACTATACTTGTCTAATATTAACTATTCAATATATACAACCTCCAAACTACCTCATCAGTCTCGCAGGCTCATTATACCAAATCTCTAGTATTACATATATTTTCATAAGCTATAATTAATCCTATTCACATTAAAACCAGTAAACTACTCTCTAACCATATAAATAAGTAATAATACTACAAATATTAATTTATGAATTAGAATAAAAATCATAATAATATTGATAATAATACATGATACAATATAAAATATATTATATTTTGTGTCAATAAAGACAAAAAAAAAATACAAATGCTCATAACACTATTGCAAAATGGAAAAAATACGCAAAAAAACTGGTTACGATGACTTGATTTAAACTTAATAAGACATACTTGTATTAACAAGAAAGATGCCTTGTCCTCACTCGTAGTTCACAAAGATGTAAAAATTAGCGAAACAAAGAAAACGAAAAACAGACAAATATTTTAAAATTACAAAAAGCCTTTGCATTCAAAACATCAATCACTTGACTTCGAAACAATTTACTAGTGCGAAAAAACAGCGTAGCAAATCTTTTTTGTCCCACGGATCACAAAAACTAGCATTCACTATATATTTAATTCTTTAGATGTTTTATATACTTATCTCTTTATTCATAATAAGTAATCTTTCTATTATTTATTATGCTGTGAGAATTAAATAGCATTATTAAGCTCTATTTGAACCAGGGACCAGGATAAGCACTCTCTCTCGAAAATATAATAATTATTGGAAAATTTAATGAAAGCTGCTAGAGAATAATATCTTTACACTATTTTCCATTTTGCATATGATATTCACCCGTTTTTATAATTGCTAATCTACGTATGTTGGCAATTTTCAATTTAAAAAACTACACCTTTCGCCACACCTAAAAACATTATTGCTCGTGACCTATAACTGCACAAAAATAACTCTTAATCAAATTAAAAAATGATAGTCTTAAAGTGTCTGTACGATGACATGGATACAAATTAAAATTACTGTATATTCCTGAAGATCAAGTCCAAGAGCTAATAATAAATTTAATACAATGACATATAATGGGTGCAAACTTCTACCGGAGAACCGCATCGAAAAAAGTAAGTAGTGTTATTAAATTTAGTATAAATTAAATAATTATATAAGTAATTATATATATAATATATTATATAAATATATAATTAATATAATAAAAATAATAAATAATATATATAATATAATATTAAATCTAAGTAAATATATATATATATAATAATTTATTTTATATTATTTAACATAAAGCGTACCGGAAGAACCTCGTAAGTAGAAGGTAGGAGCACTACGCCAAAAACACAACAGACGAAGAGAAACAAACGCACTAAACAGGCGACCCATACCCACCAACGTCCGTTCGAAAAAAAACTGTGTCGACGGTGGCAGAAAGCAATAGTGAAAGCCAAGCTATTCTAATACTCTTAACCGGCATTGAATTTCGTCCTGCATTGAAGACAGTCAATTAAGATACACCCCCTTTCCTCACGATTCAGGGCTCTCTGCCCGTTGCACCTCCGCCCGGCATCAGCAGTTAACGTAAAGAGACATTACTATCTCCCATAACCGTACACCATGTTCACAAAAATATGACGTTTTTCAATGTACGTACGGAAGGCAGCGTTATCAGGGAAGGATTATTATACAAAAAAATAATTATTTACCAAAAGAAAAGCTTATCAATATTAACAAAGATCAAAAAGAAATATGAAACTATAACAATAAATAAGTGAGTAAGATTTATCTATATATACGACAAGAAGGTACTATCAAACAGCCGAAGTCATAGGAAAGCTAAAGCATTGACAGTAATCGTTGGCTTAATAGGTGTTAAGGACAAAAGTATCCATAAGCCATTAATACATACTAAGATTAATTACTTCCTTACGACATTAAAGATTACAGTTTATCATTAAAGTTAGGCAAATTAATTAAAATCGTACTGAGCAATTGTTGTAACTATAATATATTGTCTATCAAATTATGTGAATGAAAATGCATAAAACAATAATTCTGTGGAATATACAACAATAAAATATTATTTCGCTAAGGTAAAGAAAGGAGTTTCACTTATTATATGACTTATATTCCTTAATAAGAATCACTAATCTCCATTCGTACTAATCTTCCTATTTTTTTCACTAGAGTTCTTTCTTATTCACATGTTAATAAAGATCTAAACTTAACACCCTCATTAACTCCGATTTTTAGTTCTCTCAATATTTATTCCTATTTCCAAATTTATAAATTTTTTAAAAAATTTTGTAGTCTACCTTCTAGTATTACTTCGACCATTTTTACAGTAAAAAGACTCATAATTATAATCTCTCGGTATAACCTGGCAAAAACTCTGCAAAAAGTAAATTAAAATATATTTAGGACTACCACTTCATTGTATCGTTTACAGATGACAAATAAAAAAATAAATATATGATATGTGAATACCTTGATGCAGTAGCACTGAACTATATAATTAAGGTAAATAAAATAAGCACATTTCTTAGTCTTTTTTTAATAAATATTACCCTTATTTCCTAAGTAAGCCTGTTTATTATCTCTAAAAGTGATTTTCTAGACTATAAATTAAGAATCTCTATTTCAAAAAATCGTTTGTCTAAAACCACTATACTACTCATGTTCACAAATAATATAATAATATATAATTAAATAAAGGAAATGAGAAATAATAATAATAATAAATAATTAATAAGATCTGCATTATTATGATATATATATTACATATGTTACATATATAATATATAGAATAATAAATAAAGAAATACTACTCCTCGGAGAGTCAGATCTTCTATAGTCATAACTAATAATTTCTTAAAATGATATCGAGCTCATGCGTATATCTATTATCGTAATGTTATTGAGTAAGCTACTATTTGAGGTTATCAACTAAGTAAAATGTTCAGTACTACTCCACTAAAAAATATGTTAAAGAAATAACTCAACTAACAGATATCATTTATGTTCTAGATAATGATTAAAATATGGGATATATATAAATTGGTGCAAAATCATAATAATGTAAAAATAGTTTAAAGGAAATTAAAAATAAATATAAAATAAACATAATAATATATATTAAATTTTATTTATATAAAGATGAGATTTCTTAGACATATATAGCACCCAAATATTCTTATTATATAATTATATATTATTTCCTCACGAATATTATCATGCTATAATTTTTTTGGAGAAAAATATAGGTAATTGGCAGTTATATTTGTCTCTTATTAAAATACCTCTTATATATATTCTAACTATCACACTTAATATCACCCTTACTGTACAAAATTCTTTCATCTCATCCCACAAATATTATCCTCTAGGTTTTATATAGATTCCACTTAGGTCATCATATATACGTAGAGACTATATTCTTGTCATAAGTTCCTTTATAAGATTTTTAATGTTATATGATTACTTAATAAACATAAATAAAGAATAAAGGTAACGAATTTTTTATATACTGAATTGTACTATTATGGTGATACTATTCTTATATTTCATTTTATAAATTATTATTCTTATTTATTTTACTATTTTTTATATATTATTTATTTTCATATAGTATTATGCTTTAAAGATTTAATTTCATGTACATAAAATGGATGATACATTATTGTCGTCAGCTGGTACTAGACGATATGGGTCTATTATTGTATTTAGACATTTATAGTATCAAGTAGTTCCAGAGAGAGTATTTTTTATTAGACCGTTACATTGGTATAGTATCTCTATAGATATAGATCAGTTTTTTTCAAACCTATTAAGAGTTATTTCCATTTCATCTTGTCGTTATTTATATGGTCTGCATTGAACACATAAAGTGATGTTTCTAAGAAGTATTTGGAAAGCAAAATCCAGATATTAGAGTTTTGTTGCATGGTGTATATATATTTGTATGATTATTAGTAAGAGAGCCTATATTGGTGCCTATGCCTATTATAAAGATTGATATTGATAATAAACTAATTACGGTATACTAATACTATGTATAATGAAATTATAATTAAAATTAAGTTATCAGCTAGCGGCCACAAAAACTTATGAATAGATTTTGTGTTTTAATTTTTTACATCTGTACCTCTTTTCGAAAAAAAAATAAAAATAAGGCTTGAAAATTGCCTGTAATTTCGTAGTTCGTACCCCAGATTTCATTTATCAGTTTTGATATTATAAGTGTAGCTTTAGCTTTTCAATTACATATTCTACGACGTTTAGATATTGAAAATAATGATAAAAGATATGATATTATCTCAAATGCTACTATCCATTTGATACTATATATTTTTGCTTTCAGAGATTTTAGACTCAAGAGGATGAGATAGAGAGATAGAGAGAATATTTAGCATGACGCTCGTGAGTTTATATTGATATATGGATATATATTATAACACTATGAGGCTATATCGCTCTTTATATGGCATATTAAATTGTATCGCTGTTCTTTTCTTATTGTTATCCTTGATTCATGATATACATATTTACAGTTGTCGACTATGATTTATAGAATGAACTTTAATCTACGACGGATTTAAGCTGCTATATATATCCAATCAATGATATACAATAACTCATATACTCAGCACACAAATATATGTATCACCTATATATACTTAATATACTAATATTAAATGTCATTAGACAAATACTATTCTCTCTTTCTTTCTCTCTCTCTTTCTTTTTTTTTACTTTTATTTTTTTCATTTCTTTCGTTCCTTCATGTAGAGTATCTATTTTCAGAAAATAACTTTATTCACATTTTATTATATTATTATCATTCGCAAATTATTATTATTGATAATTTTTTTTTTATTTTATCTAAAGAAAAAATGTGCAATTATATATGTTTTATAAATTGCATTAGGAAATATTTTATGTTTTGTACACGATTTGAAGATTTATTATTTCCAAGAGAATTTATATGCAAATACTATTTTTCTTAATTATTTGTTTTTTTTTTGTTGATATTGTTCAGCCTTTATTATATTCTGAGTTTATCTTTTTTTTTATTTTTATTATTTTAATTTGTTTAATAATTTAGAACTTTATAAACTAGGCAATAAAGTCGGTCCACATCACAATTTCTTCTTTTTTTTCTCCCCACGTTCAATAACAACTTTCAAACACGGTCTATCAGTTGATATCAGCTCTTGATTAAGTGATTTGTGAATTAAATTGCCTGACTCTGGTGGAGTTCATGTAGGCATCTGGCTTTTCCCATCACAGAAGATAAAGAGTAAAAAAAGTAAAACTGTAAATAAACATTTTATTAGAATTAATTTGAAATGAGAGAATTAGAAACATGAGTATATACTGTAGATTAAAATAAAAAGGATTATGGTAAAGGAATGTAATATCGAACGGTGCGTGAGTGCGTGTGCTTGCGTGTGTGTATGTGTGTTTGTGTGTGTGTGTGTAGGTGTGTGCGTGTGTGTTGAATAAAATGTCTTCAAAAATTAGAGAGAGAGAGGAAACCCGAATAGGAAATTAGTATTCAGATAAGCCAAAAAATAGAGGAATTGAAAGTCTTCTTACGATTTGCGAGAGTAGATGCGAGTCTGTCTGTCTATATGTTTATGCTCGACCCCCCAGTCTGCCTGACTGTCTGCTTATCTGTCCGTAGTTCCGTCTGACAATCTGTCGTCTGCTTACAAGCTTTTCATCTCGTAGGTATGTTTATCTGTCGTTGCCTGTCCGAGTTTCCAATCACTCATCTATTTGTCTGAAATTCACCTCGACTACTAAATTATTTTGACACATTTGATAATATTAAAAGGGAAAACTTATAATTAGTCTGGTCTAGGCAAATAGAAGCAATACAACACATTTAAGGAAAAGAGAGAGAGAGAGAGAGAAGAGAGGAGAGAGAGAGAGAGAGAGGAGAGAGAGAGAGAAGAGGAGAGAAGAGAGAGAGAGAGAGAGAGAGAGAGAGAGAGAGAATAAAAAAATAATTCTTGATTTTTTGAAGCAACGTCACCAAATTCATCAAAAAAGATTTTAGACTTCAAGATGTTATTTAATTTTAATTCAAAATGGAAAAAGGAATTGTAATTTTTTTTTCTTTTTGTTTAAAACGGAAACTTTCATGACTTGAAAAGTAAGTTTTGACCTCATTGTGACTTTCAATATTGTGACTTTATATATATATATATTATATATATATATTATATATATATATAGATATATATATATATATATATATATTATATAGCAAAATAAGATATAATAATATAATATATATATAATATAATAATATACTATAATAATAATAACTATAAAATCCATTAGGACAACATATCATAACCATACATACCTTGATGATTCATATACAGACTACATACACAATATATATTAGTATATAAAATCACAACTATAATACCTATAATAATAAAAATAATATAACATAAAATATATTAACTATAATAAATACATATACTACAATATAAAATAATATAATATACTATATATATATAATATATATATATATATAATATATATATATATTATATATAATATATATTATATATATATTATATAATATAATTTAGATTATATATTATATATATATATATATATAATATATAATATAATATATATATATACTAATATATATATATTATTATATATATATATATATAAATTATATATTATATATATATATATAAGTATATATATATATATAATAACCTGTATATATATATATAGTTAGTAATATAAATATATAATGAGTGATATATACTCTATATTTTAGTATATCTTGCCGGTAAGCAGCCTCTTTTTTGTCGGCTCTGGCTTCTAGGCTCTCTAGTTATCACCTCATAAAATTTATTGGCTCCGGCTCCTCAAGGCTCACTCCATAGATTTCATTACTCTGTACTATCCGGCTCTCTAAGTCCCTCAAAAATTTCTCCGGTCATACTCCCACAGATCCTATATAGATCTCATGTGTCAATGGCTGCCGTGTTTTCGGACAATATTCCCTGTCTTTCACTTAACCATATGCCCTACCGCGTACAGTTTTCTGATAGTCAGCTGTACTCTCCAAAACATATACAATAGATCTCTCACTCATGATAGAAATATATAGTTTGTAGTACACTAAAATATATGAAACCTCAAATATTTATATTTATCATGAAAACATCATATAGTAACTCTACAATTCTCATTGAATAAATCTCACTTCACCCTATTTAAATATATATAAATTCTCTCTCACTAACGACATGTGTACTCATATACTACAATCAGTGAAACACCTACATATAGCGCGATTAAGAGATACTCCTACTCCATTTATTATTCCTAACCACAACCTCCTCTATTTCAAACATCATACCTCAACTCTCTAATTCAATTAATAATGGTATTTTATAATGGATAATCGCGAATAAAGCGAAGAAATAGCACCTCTGGATACTGCTTCCATAACTCGTGTTTCAGCCTCCTCCTCTACATACCGTCTAAGATCTATTGTCAGTTTCTTAATTGTCATTTTTCCACATATATTTGTACCCTTGTCTTTATTACATATTCGCACTCATATTGTTCACAACTATAATGTATCATATTGTTCCATTGTAGTGGCTGCATCACATTTCCCTCCCCATTCCCCAATAGGCAAATAGATTCTCTAGATTACTGCACATCTCCAGACTAATCCGCAGTAGTCTAAAAATAATCGATATTTTTTTTAAAGTAATCGTATCATATTTATCATACTCGCTAGACTGGCACCATGCGTTACATTATATAAATCCTCTCTCGTTATATGTTATACATCAATAAATAGCTCTTTTACTACTCTCTAACTTAGGCAATACTTATCATAACTTCTTACTCTATACGATTTTTCTTTATTCACAAAATATTACGGTTTCATTGATTATATATTGTATACAGCAAGTATAATGTCGTCTGAGACATTACGTATAACCACTTTATGTATTTTATATAGATCATACGGTTATATCTGTAAGATGATGAGTTTTCTCACTCAATGTTTCTACTATTTCGAATTCTAAATGAGTCTCTCAGTTTTAACTGGGTTATGATAGAGTTGTTAATGATAGACACCAAGATTTATACATGTTCTATCTTAACAAAAGCATATAATGTGTTATAACCTAAACTTAATATGTCCTAAGCTGAATTTAACGTTTAATCGTTAACGATTGAACCTGTGTTCTTCGAATTATACAATTGTAGCGGAACATTTAGTTAATCTATAATTGATAATTTTCTTTTATTATAATGTATAGCATGAATATTCAAATTATTTTAATCGATATCTATATCCATCATATTTCTACTCATTTATATATATATATTTGAGCTTTCTTTTAATGCACCATGTTCCTATAGTATTTATATATAGTACACTATTTATTTTAACACTATTTATATTTTTGTAAAATTGGACATTTCTTTATACTTTATGTTTACTTTGTCTGCTTTTAATATGTAATATCCTATTTGAGTATGTCCATTATCCCCGTATCCAAACGAGGCATCAGAATATACAATCAGACATTTCTCTTCCACTTTTTCAAATATCATTTTATATTGTTTCCCTTTTATAATTCCTATTACTTTTATAAGTTCATTTAAGTCCTTTATAGTTGCTTTATGAGTTATACTACTGTATTTGCTTACAGCAAAAGAAATATCAGGTCTTGTTTGCTATGATACCCAATTAAGGCTGCCAATCAGGGATCTATACTGCTTCAATTCTCTTTCATTTAAGATTTTTCCCTGTTTTTGTCATTTTCAACCTCGGGAATTATCTACTTACATATATATTCTATTATAATATTCTTTGACAATGCAAAAAATATTCTTCACTTGTAAATAATATTCTTGGAATTCCCTTTTTACTTGATCTTTCTTGAATTAGGAAAGTATTACTTACCCACATACATCTCTCCTCACAGAATACAATCATCTTCTAAACTATCAATTCCTTCAATTCACTTCTAGACACCTATTATATAGTATATATATTATATATATATATTAATATATATTATTGACTCAACCACTCATCGTAAATACCATCTATATACTCTTATTTTTGATCATAACCATTCCAATACATTAGTGATCACCCAGCCACAATCATATCTGATAATCTACCTTTCATACATACCTCAATTAGTAAGTATAGATATACTACATTATATCAGTAATTTAATTATCTAACTAATTTAATCAATCAACCACACTACATTCTAACTATTATATATTATATAAATTATACCAGAATGGACAATAATATTAGCACATTCAACGCAAGATGGTCATTACCATTATATGAAATATAAGATAGATTATTATATATAATAATATACCACACAGCAAATTCATACCTAGCTCTTATGATTAACACATAAGTTAGATTCTCAATATATATCTATACAGTATAAATCGCATGCATTTCTCTCCCTACCTATCTAATATCTATTCACATCATACAAATACTATTAATTTATTATACTCCTTCACTTATATGCTTATCACATTTTCTACTAACTTAATTCTTCATTTCTATATATTAGAGTCAAATCAAATTTATTGCCTCACTTATATCTAAACATAGTCCATCACCATACTTACTCTTCTCAACAATCATTTAATTTATCTATGACTATATGCTAATAGTACCCATATGATTCATCAATTTTCGCCAGAAAGATAGAAGGCGTTTCATAGGCGATCAATACGACTTTCTCTCGAGGCATCTCATTAGAGATATTTCACTGGGCTAAAAGATAAAGTGGTATTATAGGGTTATATCAAGCCAATACCCACCCACCATAACAAACTTCCTTAAGTCAATTAATTCTACGACATGTACAGGAACTATATATGTATGCTGAATTCTCTCTCCCGTCACACCATAGGGAATATAGTAATGTTATGTAAGTTATGCTGTGTCTAGAAAGACAGATAGGGGTTGTTATAGAATATAAGGTAATGTGTCATAATGATATATTGGATAAAAACGTCTGTCTGTAAGATGTGTTTGGTAAGGATGAGTGGATGATATATGGAACGCAAAAGAGAAAAAGTAGATATCTAAATAAACCATCAAAAAGTTCACCATAACCTTACTCAAGTACCATATTAGCAATAATATGGGAGGTGATAATTAGATAAATTTGGAGTATATTAATTACTATTACTTATATTGGAACCTATAATTATTATATCCAGTAGTTATAGTAGCTATAGTACAATATATTACATATTACAATTATATAGTATTAATTAATATATTATTATGATATATATATATATATAATATAATATTATGATATTATATATATATTTATATAGTTATAGCTATATTATATAATAAATACTATATTATATATAAATAAAGTACTTAATATATATATATATACAGTATAAGGTATTACTAATATATTAAGTATAATATATTAAATATAGTAATATATATAATAATAATATATAATAATATATAGAATATATACATGTGATAAATAGTATTTTATATTTTCCAAAAGCTGTTTTCAGGAATTTTTTTAATGAAGGATTTATTTTAAATAATATTGGTAATATTCCAGTTTAACTAAAAATAAAATAAACATTTGTATCAATATTTAAATTATTTTTCGGGGGAAATTAGATATATATAATATAAACTTAAATTATACAATTATTCGTTACATTAGGTATTTATAAATAATTTGGAACTATAATAATAAAATACGGATAATATTAATATATATTATATACTTATATATATAATATTATATAGTATTATATATATATAATATTATAATATTATTAATATAATATGATTAATATAATCAAACTCCTCTCATATATATATTAATATTAATATATATATATATATATATATTAATAATATATATATATATAAATATTTAATATACTATATGATGCCTAAACTATATTTGTGCATGGAAAATAAAAATAACATTTTTCATTGTTTTTGAGTTATATGTTAATTAAATATATATAACTTTAACAAAATCTCTTCAAGGAATTGTTAACATGTATTGCATAAATTGTAGAAGGGCTATTACTATGTAATTATTACCCTATAGCCTAGAATTAGGGTAGAGTAGGATTAGTAACTATAATATTTTTTGTAAATCGCAAATGAAAAAAAAGTATGAAATATTGAGTCAAAGTTTTTTCTTATAAATGTTTTCAAAGAAAATGAAATTTAAAATATCCCAATGTGA
>JABUQX010036389.1:0-17500 GCA_015478945.1 Trachelipus rathkii | reverse complement strand
ACATCTTGATAGTACTACAAGGACTTCATTTGATATACTATTATCATTTATATTATATAATATTTAATAATCTTGTTATACACGTTCATTATGAGATAATACTTGTAAATTAAGCCCTCATGGTTTCAATTAATCAAAATTTTACAGGAGTTTTTGTTCATATAATATATACGGCAAATATTAAACTTATCTCCTATATTTTACTTTCTAATTTTTCATTGAAATGGAATGAAATGATATGATTATAATTCTCATGCAAGGAATATCACTCATACTACACTATACCTTTAAATACTCAACTTCTTCCGAATCAAAATTAACTACTATAATGCCTCACCAGCATGGTTCACAGCACACTCAAATTCGAACACAAATAAATTTTACAAATCTCCTCAAAAATAATCAAGTACCCTTACAGAAATTATCATAAGAGTTGCACTTAAAAACTAGTCCGTCAATCTCAATAATTTTACACGATCGAAACCTCCTCATCCTTCATCACCCATTCCAATACTACATTACATGGAAGAAATTTTACGGAAACAATATTTCATATATCTAGAATCAAATAAGTGCTATAATACGATAAAAACCTTACACATACACATAAATTTCTAAATTCTCCACCTCTCGAACAACGAACTAAACGCCCCCTTCTCACATTCTCAATTCAGTTAACAACAACACTTACATTTATTCCCCTGCCAACCTCCCAATAAGGTCATGGATTACAATATCCATACTCATCTAAAACCAACACATACAGTACAAACCGCCAAATACAAATTTATTAAACACCCTCCCAAAACTATCCCCTCAGAGAAGAAATTGCTGTCCAGGAACAGCGGCGAAATGGTACACTCTAGCTCAGGAGCTAAGGATCAGGGTTCACCACCTAAAACTCTTTGAAATCATATAATATATATATAGATTCAAACTATACAATGTTACCTATCCTCAAATTTTTCACCAGATTTGATTATATAATTTTCTTACAAGACACAATGGGTAGCACATCTTCTGGGTCCCTGCTCTTACTATATAGACGTCACCTAAGCAGCCGAATTCTCTATATCTTAACTCACTTCCTTACTCAAATCCTGGTATGAGATAATATTTGCCAGTGGCGGGTAGCTAAGCCGCACTTTCTGGAAGCAGTTGACGCACTCTCACATTTAAGGTGGTACTCACAAGGGTGCTCTAGAAGTACTTATAGTATGTAGTATTATAGTAATTTATGATGCATATTTTTTGAATTCCAATTTTAAGGTTTCACATAAATTCTCATTATCTGCAGAAATATCTAATCACTCATCTCCTCTGGATCTAATCATTTATTCATTCTCATCTTACAATCTTCATCTTCTGTTAACTACTACATAAAATCTTTCGTTTGCTCAGGAGACATTATATATTACTATAGCTGAGCTTTTTATTAGCTAGTATTTTGTATGAGCATTTTATGGTAGTAGAGATAGTATGCACGATCTTGTCAGTGCTCTATCAAGACTTATCAATATCTTCCTGAGAAATAATTGTGGCATTCATGTTTACACATTTCCGACGTATTTTTTGCTTGCATATACCCTGATGATTGGATAGGTACTATTACCGAAACTTTACTTAGACACAACATATCAAATAAAGCTGTTATAGCTCCTGATGATATAACATGTCTGAATATTTGAAGGAAGTGATAGACAGACGTGATTGCCAGCCTTGTACTCCCTCTTACAATCAATCCATGCTGCACAACGGGCTTACCATTCATACTACTTATTACCATCGTGTATTGCTGTACTTCCTCAAATCATATTTTTGAGGTTCTGGGGACTAACGGATCTTTCTGATTCTATGACACTGATACATAGTATAGGAGTAGGTGTTATTTTACCTCCAGTCTTACGATCTCATTTTTATGTTATATTTTGTATAGCAAAGACTGGATCAATTAAAATCCTTAATAGATTCCCTGGTATTTATCTACCTATATATCTTGCGTCTCACATAAATAGGATTAGGAGCTAATGATTTCCTTAAAGTCTATAATCCTAACTTTTTACAAGTATTGGTTTTTTTTGGATATAAAACTATTATAACAGATTGCAGAACTCAATTGATTATATATAAGCATATATATCTTGTTTTTTTTTTTGGTCATGACCTTGATGGGGATTCCACTAGAGATATCCATTATATACATTGAATATTATATATTATCTAGTCTCTCATGTATTAGTACCTAATATATTTTTTAATTGGGCACCTAAAAGACTGCAATACTTATATCAATAGTGGATACTGGAGTTCGTGTTTATAGAGTATATGAGATATTGTATGATTTTCATAATATTTGTTATATGTTTAATCTAAATAAACTGCTAGTTTTTTTTCCCGGGATTTTTGAACTTAGATGATATGATTATATATATATGCTGACATGTTATAACCAGTAAGAAGCTGAATGAAATGGAAGAACTGATGAAGGCTAGAGGGTAGTATAGCAAATAATGATTTATTGAATACTGTATCAATTATGGGAGCAGCTATTTCGAGGTTAGATATATAATTCCTCATTGTAGATATATATTATACGATATCCAATATAAGAAAACTTAAAAAAAGAAAAAACATAGGTATCAGAAAAGGAAAGCGTGATAATAAGTTAATGTAATTTTTCCTTACGTGCGGATAACATCAAATTTACTAAACGACTTCAATAAAAACTAATGTTAATGCATACACTTGGTAATAGTCATAATAAATCAGTTAAAATTGTGTAAGTTCACAATAAGTAAACTTATAATATAAAAATATCCAACATACTACATTCTCCTAAAAATTAGAGTTAAGTATTCAGTCATAAAATTGTGATACTTAAATGTATCATAAGAATATCAACTACATAATAAACTATAAAAGAATGGTTAGTCATGATCCTACTAAATGGATAGTTAATAGTAAATATATTATCAAAACTTCCCTAAAAGTGAGTTGGTTCGTTTCCCAAATAGGTTAATTTAAATTTATATAGAGAATACTTATTAAAACTCAAAAAGATGTGTTCACTCAGTTCACAAATGATATAGTAACAGGAATATATATCAAAAAATACTTATCTCAATAAGATGGTCAGTATCACAATAATGGTAAATAATTATATATATTATAACTTTAATAATATATATTTCACAAGAATATTAAATATATGGATAAATATACGGAGTTTAAATGTATTACAAAATGCTATATTTGAATGAAATGGAACTATGTATTAGAGTAGCAGAGGGTTAAGTATGTATATAAGTTATGACTACCTGTACATAATGGGCAGCTCTATCCTCTTGAGTAAGTAAATATTCTTTATGTATAACTTGCAAAACTTTTCACAATAAAAACTTTAAATAAAAAATGAAATAAACTAAAGTAAAATAAAGTAAAAAGTAAATAATAATTTAATAATTGTTATAGTTAAATGTATATCTTTCTCATACATAGGATATTTCATACTCAATATAATCACTTCATAGAATAAATAACATTTAGTACAACACTGGTATAAAATCCTACTTAACTTATTATGGTTCCAGTTACACTTATATATATATATATATATAACTATTGTTATAATGAATATTATAACTACTTAAATTGAATCTATAATATAGTAAATATACAATAAATTATATCCAAGAACTTCCTCCAATATAAATACTATGGTCAAGTTTCACAAAATAGTACTAATTATATAACATAAGAATACCCAATATAATATTACTATAACAATATAGGATGCTCCAGGCCTCCCAAAATGGTCGTAAATGACAGTGTCACTTTCAATACTTCCAAAAGGTGGTTAATATTTCACTCACAAAAATCGGTAATAATATATATATAAGAATACTTATTAAAACTGACAAAAGATGGTCAAGTCCTACATAAAATGATTTAAGTATAACAAGAGGGTGAAAATAATCTGGCGATAACATAGTGCTTTAGTGGGTAATTTAACATAAAAATTAGGTAATATAGATCAGAATATACTTATAAACTAGTCCCCTACAAATGATAATAGGCAACAAGATCGTAAGTTTATAAATATATAAAGATATATGTAGTGTAAATGAAATGGAAAATGATAAATCCATCTTTAGTTAATTGCTCGTCTTTTATATGATACGTTTTATGTTTTTCTGGAGTATATATTACATTAGTTAAAGTGTAAGCCGGTTAACAGTAAAATCTTTAAAAAAGAAAAAAATAACTAATAGTACTAATGAAAAAAAGGGAATTAGTGCGTTATGATATGTATATTTATTTTAAGTATTCTCAATTAAACATTTGGGATACTCACTAATAATTATAGGCAGGCAAAGATTCTGTTTATGCAACACTGGTATAAATCTATTAAAATATGGTCAGTTCATCAACAATAGTATTTAGATAAATTTATTAAATATACAAACTTTCCAAATTAAATATGTATCAGTTCTACAAATGAGTACTTAATAACAGAATACCTATACCATAAATCATCAATAAAAGATTGGGTCTAGTCCATACAATAATGATTAATTTAAATAGTAAATATCAAAAACTTCCCAATAAAGTATAAATTACAAATGTATAATATTAAATATTAAATATAAAATATCTTATGTTATAAAATACTAATAACTAAGAATAGATGGTCAGTCACAATAAATGTATAGTTACTAATAATAAGAATATCCATAAAAACTCCCAAAAGATGGAATAGTTACAACAATATGAAGTAATATAATATTATATAGAATTATATATTATTAAACTAAGTTACACAACAATATCGAAAGTCTAAACAAGTATCTATATATATATAGGATAGTATTAAATGATTAATAATGATAATTTAATGTTGAATATTGAAATATAGTGTGAAACTTGATAAGTAGAGATGGATAGTATGATGTTATGGACACTTGTACATATATGGGATACATACTTTATTCTGCGATATAGTATTATTCCTATGTATGAATTCAGCTCTCAAGATAAAAATTTATAAAAAAAAATGATAAAAACTATATGTTATCATATAGAAACAAAGAGTTCAGAAAAGCAATATTCGTTGTAATGTATAATATTATTTCCTTACGTGGTAATATATCAAGAACTCACCTATAACTAAATAAAACCATTTATCTGGTCAACACTATGGTATATAAATCTAAATAGAATATAGTCTTTCATTTACCAAATAAAGTAATATAAAACTTTTGAGTTCCGCAAAAACTATTCCCTCACAAAAATTAGTTAGTTACATGAATATATTTCAGTAATACTATTAGTATATATACCAAAACTAAAAAAGATGGTTCCCAGTCACTAAACTGCACAGGTAAGGATAAATACTAATTATTGCACATGTAAAGGTTAAAATCAGTGTCCTACAGATGTAATAATTATATTAAACTAATTAAACTTATAGACTAACCTTTGCTTATGTATGATGGTTCAGTCACAAAGTAAATGATAATAAGTGATAATGATAGAGTAAAAAAAACAAAAACTTCCCTAAATAAGATTAAGGTTACAGTTATCACAAATTTAGTAGAAATTATAATAAGAAGACTTAATAACTTAATCACAATAATATGATATAGGTATCAATGTATAGGTGCTTTAAAATGTATAAATATATATATATATAAGTTATATAGTTAAATGTAATAATGAGGAACTTAGTAATGAGTAGCAGATGGGTAGATATGAACGTATTATGACTACTATGTTAATCATTAATGGGAAGCTGTCATTCTGTAGTAATACTATTTACATATATACCTCTATTATATTATTAATAAGCTCATAATAAGAAAACTTTGTATTATTTTTTTTTACTTTTTTAAGTTTACTTTGAAGCTTATTATATCATAGGAAAGATACTCTAACAGCATTATGCGTCAAAATATTTTCAATGAATAATATTAGTTCTAGTAAATGCATAAGTTTTAAACACTATATATATTATTATATATACTCTATGCCTATCGTCTAATCAGTTCCATTATTCATATCAACATTATAGCTTTTATACGATATTAAATCCGATACTTATGTTTCTATTATCATTTTGTGGATTAGTAGTCTTAAGTATTTATACTTTATATAACCATTTGGGAAGTTTTGATACTTCTTACTTGTTACTTTAATATATTAATTTATTGTGGAAACTGACATACTTTATATGTAGTATATTTAACAAGTATCTCTATATATTAATTATACATATTATTTGAGAACTAGACCACCATTTGGGGATAAGTATATATTTGAATATATCTATTTGATTGCTATCAGTTTTGTTACAAATCTGTTATGTAGTTTTAAAATAAGTATTTATACTTATATAAGTTACCATTTTGGGATACTGTACTCAAACTGTTATTCCTAGATGCTATGTTGATATTTTATACTTATTAAGGATGTTCCTCGGATGTGCTGACCATCCGTTGTAGTTTTGGGTATTCTTGTATTAGTACCATTTTGTCAAATATTCCTACATATTTTTGGGATATTTTTATTCGAATAATGTGTAACTGAACATTTATTTTATAATAGATTTATATATATCCAGTGTTGCATAAATGGGTACTATTAATTTCTGAGTTGCTTTAAACTCATAAAAACAGATTGCAAATTGTACTTTATTATTATTATCGACTTTCCTTTTCATGATGACTTTTATGTTTATTTTTCTTTTTTATAAGATTTTCTTTGAGCGTATTATATATAGGAATATACTCCAGAATAAGCTGCCCATATGTACAGTAGTCATAACTTGATATCATAATGATTCCTTCCATTTTCAATATTTAAAACTAATATTCTTTTGAGGTTATAACTCTCATATATTAATGTTCTGATTATCTTTTTTGTGGACTAGTTTTAAGTATTCTTATATTATATTAATATGTTTTGTATGAAACTGCCATCTTATTATGGAGTTTTGTTGAGATATTTACTCTTTAGCATTACTATCTAATTAGTGTGTAGTGAACCTCATGAAAGTTAGGTTTTTATTATTCTTTTCCTTAATATTTTATATTTCCCATAGTAACTCAACTATAACCTTCTCATCACACCTTTTTTTTGATAATATTACCATATTTAAATCAATCTCTAGGTTTCGATGCGAGCACTGGAAATATATTGCTACGATTTTGAGTATAAATCTTGTAATTTTGTAACATTAGTGATGAACTGTGTATATCATCTTTTGGAGGAAGAAGTTTTTGGCTATTATGTTTTCACATAATTTTGTAGTCTCTTGGTTGGTCTCTCTCTGCAAGTATATTACAGTAGTAGTTAACCAAATAGATTGCATAATATTGGTGTATTTACTATATGTATGATAGTAGTAGGTGTTACCCTATGTTCAGTTGATTTAATCACAAAATTATTATACTCACGCTCTTGCTATATATACTGATCATATTGGATTATTTGTTATCATGTAATGTTTAAGTTGTACCTTTATTTAGGCGTATTCTACATAGGAAATATACTCTGAATTAAGACTGCGCATTCAATACGTACTAGTAGTCACCATTCAAGCTTTCCATTACATGACCCTCTGCCTTATCAGTGATGAATTCACCTTTTGTAAATCATACAAAAATATCTTCGTCTGGTCATATTAAATGACTTCTCGTATTTCTGTGCTTGCTAGTAATATACTTGTGGTTTAGACACTAGTTCTACAGTATTGTTCTGTCTACTATGTGTGAATATATCCCATATTTTCGTTGAATACTGACTCTATCCTTCTCTCTGGGACATGTGATTATTCTGATTTTGTGACATCTTGTCTACTAGTCTACATTCTTGTATGGACTACCATTATTTGCTCAGATGATTTAATATGGTAGATAACTCTAAGTTAATTTGACTAACATGTTATTTATGTGAACTGACTAAGTAACGTTTTTGGAATTGGTTTGCAATAATTTTTACTTAATAATTACATATCATTTTGTGTGTAAGAAGGTACTCATTATTTTGTATGTTTCTTGGTATTCGAGTGTCATTACATAAGTATGGTTGGACTTAGTGTGAAATCGTGACCTGACTCTTTCTATAGAGAGGAGAATGTTGTTTAGGATATACTTTATATATTTACTTTCGTCTGATGTGAAACTGACATCTATTCAAATATCTAAGAATATGATTTTATGAAACTAGTAGAAATTGTCGAAATATAATCGGTATACATTTTTGCTTAATTTGTGTACTGATTTGACGTGAGGGAACCAGCTAAAGATATCTCAATACTACATGTTAGTTTTTATCTCCATACGCTTCAAATTTTCTGCATACTTTGAAATTTGTATTTTTTGCTTATATTATTTTAAATAGATTATTTCACATCTCTCTGTATGCGTAGATTTATAGGGAATGACCGTGACTCAAAATTGCTATTCATACAGTTTAGTTTGATGTTGATGTGAGATGGGCAATGGAATATATTTCTCACTCTACTACTGTGCATTACAAATTGTCTTCGTTTGACATTGATGAACGTTATGGAGTATGCACCAGGACCCAGCGTCCATCATTGTGTCGACATTAGGTTTTTCACTCCCTCTAGTTTCGACGCAGTGGTCTTCTTTAGCTCCTGTTGATCACCAGTGGGTGCGCGATCCTGTTAACTACTGGTCGAGATAATAAATACCACACGATAATTTGAATAGACAAAATATACAATTAGTAATAGTAATGATTGACCATCTTCAAATCAACGAATATAGACCACTGATGTTCATTTTAATTAAGTATGTATGCAAGAATATTTCTATATATTTCATATTCTTTATCAGTTTTTAGTTGAGTGATCATTTGGTTACGATATGCATATAACTAGTGGGATTTAGTATATCAATAAAACACTAACTTAAGCTTACTCGTTGAACTATCCATAAACAATACGCCATCTTCTGAGTAGGTATCTTAGTAAATCAATTTGTAGAGATTGGTATATATAGTCAGGATGTTCCTAAGTAATACTAGGTCTTACTCTTATCTTCAATGTAAATATATTAGGTAAAGAAATATATGTACCTATTGTCAACCTGTTATAAAATAGTTATTTTACATATCGGCTATATACTTTAGAGACATAGTTATTACCTTTTCTCTATATTATACTTAATAAGGTGAATCGAATTGGCTGCAGGAATATAAGGACTATAGGTAGAAAAGCATTTACTCTTCGGTAGCTAGATAATATAGACAAGTTGGCATGGGGAGTGGATACTCAAAAACTTGGGATGAGAACTCCGTGCTCTCCGACTTGCCGGATGGTTCGATAGTTATACATAATCTCATATGACTAACTCCGACTCTACCACTGACTCTGCAGGTGTGCACACCAAAAATCCTGGAATATCTCTTTCATCACCAGAGACTCGATTGTTCATAGCAACGAATCGCTCGCGGACGTCGTCAGTGAACACTGGATTGCTGACTGCCCGAATACCACGACTCCCGAAGTCGGAGGATCGTGCTAAAATGGAAAATGGTCGCCCTGCGGAGAATACGTGATTCTAAATATTTCCAAAAAATTAATCGAAACTATTTATTTAAGTATATTAGTGTAGAATTTCATCTTCACTCTATCACTATATAACATTACACAAAATTTAAAAACAGTAATCACCTACAGGTGAAAATTCTTTGGTCTGCTCTTCTAATAATACATCATTAAAATGCGACATCTAACTCTATCTTATATAACACACTGACTCTACCTGTATTATTACGAGTCAGGCGATTTCTCTCATGTGACACCGTAGAATTTTTGAACAGTTTTACAGACCAAAATCGATAATGGCGTAGTTCCATGAGTATATCTTAGGTAGACAAAATGTTACAATATTGATATTATCATTGCCAAGTAATGTCTAAAATACTTTGATACATAAAAAGTTAAATAATAAATTATATATTCTTTTGATTATTATTCTTAGAGTACAATTATTACAATATATCACATAAAGAATGAATTAGCAAGAAATATGTAAAGAATTAATTCATATCAGTTTATATAACAAGACTCCTATTGAAACAAAATGTAAACTTACTATAATAATTTAGTTTCTGAAAATATATGTATAATAATTATATATGTATATATGAAGAGTGTATAGATCTCACGTCTATTTGTATATAAACGGATATTAATATATTATTATTATTGTAAGTATTGAATTAATAACTTCTAAAATATATAGATTATTTGTTTATAATTTGGAACAATTAAATCCTTTATACAAACACAAACCATGTCATACATATCTTGGAAATACACAAGAAGGTGCAAATAATTCTTAGGGAAAACAATATTTATCATAATTCTGAAAATTGACATGAAACACACACACGTATAATAAATTCTTATAATAATAATAATAATTTAACTGAATATAAAATATTAATTTCCTTTTGTTGCATTTAACATTATATTATGGTTATTTTTGATTTTATCAATTTTGTATTATGTATATATTATTAATTAATTATTATTTATTTACATTTTAAAAATTTGTAATTTTAAGAAAAAAATTATAATATTCTAATACTAATTCTTTAATGCAAATTCTAAAATTTTATTTATTCTCAGAACTCTCTATTTTCTCACTTTCTAT
Organism: Trachelipus rathkii; assembly: GCA_015478945.1. Taxonomy (NCBI): domain Eukaryota; kingdom Metazoa; phylum Arthropoda; class Malacostraca; order Isopoda; family Trachelipodidae; genus Trachelipus; species Trachelipus rathkii. The sequence goes on along the minus strand of JABUQX010036389.1, from coordinate 6,812 downwards.
TCCTCTTTATTATATATTATTATTTATTATTATTATTATTATTATTATTATTATTATTATTATTATTTTATTATTATTATTATTATTATTATTATTTTTATTATTATTAATTATAATCTAATTAAATTTTCTTCATGTTCATTTAATAAAATATGATCAAAGAAAGTTTCTGTATAATATTAAAGGTTATTATATATCTCATTATATGATATAAAAATATATAAATAATAAATAATAATTTAAAATAATAATACAATGTTGGTTTTACTTAGCATAGCTTTATGAGTAAGATATATAATAGATGGAGAATTATATTATTATTAGATTTATATATTTATTAATTCAATTATCTAAAAAAAATTAATTATTTACTCTAATATTCATATGAATATATTATATTATCTATTATAGTAGGAATCATATAGATGTGTAAGTTTTAATAATAATATAATTAATTATTATTATCTAGAATATAGATTATTAGAAATATTTTTTCGAGGGATTGACGCTATTAATATTAATATATATATATATAGTATATTATATATATAATATAATTAATTTAATATATATATATATATAATTATACTATAATACTCATATATATATTATATATATATATGTATAAGATTAAATATAATATATATAATTATTATAACGTATATAATATATATATATATACTCATATTATATATATATGATATATATTATATATATATTATATACTATACTATATATTATATATATTACGGTGATATACGTTTAAAACCATCAAATAATCTCAATCCAATTCATCAAAACTAACAACAGGCTTAATACCTAGAGGAATAGGAATATATACATGCTGGAATGCTGGTCCAATTCTTTTTGCGGATTAAGATGTATAACTAAAATAATATATATAATGTATTAATAATAGATTATATTTATATATATATATATTATTAATAATAACTATTATATATTATATATATTATATATAATATCTTATATTATTATATATATATATAATATATTATTATTAATATATATAATATATATAAATATATATATATATATTATAATAAATATATCATAAATCATACAATAGACTTCTCGATGGTAATATCAATATTTATTTGGTTCTGGTGCGATATAAATAAGTTTACGATAGTGGAAAGTATGTTAAAATAAATAAATACATAAAAAATTGTTAAAAATTCTATAGTAATATAAATGAATTAGAGAGCCTATTATAAAAGAGATCACTTATTATATTGGTCTATCTTATATTATCGTTAAATATATATAATGAACTTACTATTAAATTTTGCTTTTTATTTAATAAAGAATAAACCAAGGGTATTTTATATACCTATGACTATATGTACGGCAGGAGTTGGGGGTCCTCTCTAGCTTACGGGACTTACGGGGTAGGACTATAATTTCTACTATATACCTCAGTATTACCGAGGTGAGAGATCTCCGTATATACTACCCGTACTACTTTATTGGTTAATTGGGTGGTCGCGTGGGTTCTCTAGTCCTCTTACTCTCTACGAGGTATTGTGTAAAAAGGTCTCACCTCCATTGTGTATTATCGCTGAAGCATCTGAGCCCCTAAATTTGGCACTATATAGTGTAATAACCTTTACCAAATAATAAATATATATATATATACTATGTGCCCTTGCTCTAAAAAAAAAAAGCCTAATATATTATATTTATTTATATTTATATATTATATTATTATAGATATATTAAATTTTTTTTAACTACAATTTTCCTATCTAAAATTTTTACAAGGATTACCATACAGAATGAGTAACTTATATACTACGTTCGCTGTATAGCTATATTTAGTATAGTTATATCTTAATATAATGATTTTTTTTTGATATTCTATTTAAATTTTTTTATTTTTTATTTTTTAATTATTTGAATTTTTAGGGACCTAAAACTAGACACTACATTATTATTTATACTACAGGATTTCTCACATAAATAGATGGATATTCCATTTCTGCTGTATAGCTTATTGTATAGTTTTCTGACGATATATATATTTTTTTCTCTCTATTTTACATTTTTATCTAGCCACTCTAAATATGTTACCAGATTTAATATTATATATATATATATATATAGTGAATTTCATGATAAACATAATGTTATTCTACTTTTTCCTGTTAGCATTGTTAGTTTTTGAGTATAATGGATATTAGAAAGCATATTATGTACGTTCTTAACCTTAAGAATTTCATTTCCTTACTAAATATATCAGAAATTACTAATATTGATATAATATTTATTATATATTTACTATTTACTTATCTTTACATTTTCTATATATATAATTTAACTATGTTTGAATATATCATATATATATAATATATATAATATGTAATATATAATATATATATATATATATTAAATATATATATTAATATATATATATTAATATATAATAATATAGGATTTTTATGTTGATTTTTATAAGCATAGCCCAATTAAGTTATTTGTTAAGGTTGGTATAAACATAATTATTAAAATGTCTGTGAAACAAGTAAAGAAATATAATATTTAAATTACTTCGCGTAAGGCACTTAATGGCTTGCCGAGAACTGGAAATGAATTTAGTTACACGAGCGAAGAACAAGAACATAAATATTCATATAATCAGGTATTATAATGCAGCTCTCGGGGACAGGCATATTGTTTAATTCTTAATCACAGTCCTAGAAGTTAGAAGGAGAAGGAATTGAAGCTTCTTTAAGATTTCTTTACATAGACACGTCTTCTCTCCAGCATATGATCAATGGGAGATTGATAATAATCAGAGCACATGTGCTTGATTTTTTTATATACCAATAATCTAGTAATAATTAATATTTATTTGAATTAGGAATAATATAATAATCAATAATATAAAAAGAATAGTGTTAGACTATGTTTGATGAAAAAATAATGCTACATTAATAAAAGATAATAATAATAATTTAATTAATCAATATAATATAATAAATAAAATAATAATATAATATTGAATAATAATAAATTCAAATAATACGATAACAAAAACTATAATAATAAATAAATATAATTAATATAACTAATAATAAATATGCAATAATAAATAATGATCACATAATGAAATAAATAAATGGAATAAATTCATATAAACTAAAGTGTTATTCTATTATTATATAAAATCAATTGCTATATAAAATAAAAAAATGAGAGAAAATAGAGATATAATTATATATGTATATATAGTTAAGTTATAAATATTATAGGATTATAAAGTAAAGAGACCACCTCTAGATAGAGACCAATACCATATCTCAAAAACTACAATGCTATCAATCCATGACCAAATGATGAATTGTATATTGGCGATCCTGATGCTAAAGTTTTAGTGGAGAAAATGTTAAAAAATAATATAATAAAGGATATATCTCAAAAACTAATATAGCTACAGGGAGTTACAATTTGATTACATTTTTGAATCCTTGTAAAAATTTAGTTTTGAGAGAATGTAAAAAGAAATAATATACGAAGAGAATATTAAAATAAATATCACACAATATAAAATGGCTTTTTTATTTAGGGGGAAAAGCTTCGGGCCGGCGGGGACATGAGTATATATAATTAATATATATATATTAATTATTAATTTTATATTAATTATATATATATATATATTATATTATATATATTATATAAAGTAATTAATTATATTTAATTATAATAATATATTATAATTATATATAATTATATATATATATAATATATATTATACTAATATTGTAAATAGTAATTTAATACATCAGTGAAATTAGTGTAGAGGGACTCGAGCGGACGGAGGAACACTAGGGGGGGACAGTTTTCGGTCACATACACCTCTATGGGGAGTGGGGTGGAAATGGAAATCCTCCTATGGATCGATACTGCTTTCTAAAAAAATAAACTTCAAGAAAAAGGGTTCGAAGACCCTCTCCGGAGGGGGGGATTTAGTCGTTACTTACGTAGTTCTCCCGGAGAGTCGAGTAGACCCGATTCTGCTATGTAATGTGCGGATATCCTTGGGTAATTCTTTTAGTTTAATATATATACACAATTTATTATTTTAATTCATATTAGTATCTATTTATTTTAATCAATTTTTAAAGATGAAGAACGAGTAACGTAATTAATAGGTCTCGTAAACTCAGGCACATATCTTAACTTCATATACTACGATAAATTTTAATTTTAATAATTACTGTTATTTATTTAATTTTTACTTATTTTAAATTTTCAATCTAATAATACTCTAATTTAATAATTTTTACTCAAATATATATTTTGTATGTCATTTCCACATAATTGTTTAAAGAAGAAAATTCTTGAAATATCGTATTTTTGAATTTTAATACTTAATAGCAATAATAAATTCATACAGATAAATCAGATGCCATGAATTGATTAAAAGTTCTGATTAAGCTCTTGTGTCTTCTTTTAGATATGGTTTTGTGGCTCTCTTACATATAAAAATTATAAAATTTTGTAGACAAAGAGACAGGAGCTCATACACAAAAAATTGAACGTACTTGTCAAATAAACTTAAAAGAAATTTATTTCTAACATAAATTTTCAATAAAATGTCTCTGATTGTTAACGATTTAGATGTAAATTTAATTATGTACTATTTCCAGAACACAATATTTGATGTAAAGGCTATTAACACATCTTTCCAGACCCGTTTTTGGAAGTCGATATTTTTCCAAGAACATATGAAGAAATTATCGTTTATTAACCATAAAACCTTATCGATCTGGACCTCCGTAGCCATGTCCGAGGAGGCAGTGTGGATCCTCTTTAGCAGCGAACGCTCGGCTTGTAGCTTGTTTGTAAGGTTCGTTTGAGATATGGAATTTGTGTGGCTCTTCTAGGAGGCTGACCATATATATATAGTATAGTATATGTATTCGATCATATATATGATCTTTTAGTATAAGTAATATATTATTATATAAGGATATATATATAAATATTATATATCATATTTAATATATTATATCTAATGGATATTAATGTAACTATGTAGCATATAGTTGGTGAATTTTGGTTGTTTAAACTACAAATCGATCATCGGACATATCATATCAAAATACATACAGACTGACTACAGGGAAAATTCCAGTAAAGGGAAAACTGGCGGTTTGTTTGAAGTTTTTTACCTGGAATTTGTGGAGACCGGGAACATGTATTCTAAAACAGTTCGGATCGCGTAGAGGGGAATATTGACTAGAGCTGAAATGGAATAGGGTCCCTACACCTTATTGGGAATCGCTGCGTAGAATGCAAGGTTCCCACGGTAAGCGCCGATATTGGATAGTATTTTTGTGCCGGACTACTTGCTGCAGATCAGGTAGCAGAGGGATAAAATAGAACCTTAGGAGCATTTCGACAATTTAAGTGAAAAAAAAAAAAAAGAGCAAAATTTAAATACGAATTAAAAAATATAGATAAAATTTATAACAGAAAGGATAAAAATAAAAATCATTATCAATAAGAAAAAAGAACGAAATGGGAAAGAGAAATAGGAAAATATAAATTCTCGAAGAATCTAAGAGAGATAGTCAAGAATAGAATTATTAGATAATAAATAGCACAATTAAATTAAATCATAATTAAAGTAAACTAGAATGATTAGACATAAGTTAAAACAAAACAAAAAAGAAGATGAAGAAAAAAAAACGAAAATAAAAAAATATTTTTTAAATATTATTCAAAGATTTATGTAACGCTTTTTAAATATTTCATATATCTATTCAAAATTAAATTTTTTAGACTACTATTTTCGGTTAAAGTTATCCTTAGGGCGGAAAAAGGGAAATACCCATTTATAGGTAATCCTTTTACGCGTAAAATTGTTAGATAGGAAGAGAGATTGTTACAAAAAAATACTAAACTAATAATAAAATTTAATTAAAATATGCTTTTTGTGTTTAGGAGTTCGGGCACTACGTATACTATATCTTAAGTATTATATTGTAAGGTGTTACTACGGCAATGGTAGGGGGGGCTTCGAAGGCTAGAGGGGAACACCGGTGGTGGACCACTTTTTGCCATAGCATCTTAGTTGGGAGGGGCGGGAGGGACCCGCGACACTCAATACCAAAGAGTCGGTGGTGTTACGTGATATCCTCCGGAAGGGGGGGCATAATTTAAGTCCATCCCCGCCGCCCCCGAGGAGCCGTGTTGCTCAGCGGAAGGCTGAGAGACCCGCAACTCCTGGCGTCATTGCGGTATCCTTGGGGTAGTTCTTTAGTTAAAATAAAAAAGTACAGTAAATTTAATCAGAAAGTCTTATTGTATTTTAAAACGTAGTAATTCCCAAGAAGCTATAATGTGTCTGTAATAGCTCTCTTATCATATTTAGAACTTATATATGTATGTAACAATTTATTTATTTATTTATTTGTGAATAGCAATTTCCTGATCTAAGAACTTTTACTTCAGGATTTCTCAAAAATGGTATCCTTTTAGCTGTTAGCTTTTGTAGTTTTTTGGATATATGATATTATTATATATAGTCATTAAAGAAACCTGTATTATTATACTATATATATAATATATGTATATTATTATTAGTTATATATCTATATTATATTAGTTATTATATATATATATATATTATTTTATACAGCTTTCCGCCACTAGAGATCTGGACAGTCTGCATTCCTAGCATATGTTATTCTTTTCCCTGGTAGCTGTTTGTTGTTTTGTGAGTATATGGGACTTTGAGTATATTTGTGTTTTGAAAGCGAATTCAACGCTAACTATTA